>SJYQ01095256.1:424779-508350 GCA_006410935.1 Redunca redunca
TTCAGAGGACAGCAATCTTAAATATTCTAATAATATGACTTCAAAATACATGAAGCAAAAACTGATAAAACTATAAAGAAAAAGAGACAAAGCCATAATTTCAGTAAGAAATTGCAATAGCCTTCTCTCAAAATTAAAAGAACTTATAAATAGATCATCATCACTACAGATACAGAGGATCTTAGACACTGTCAACCAACTTGACCTAATCAGCATTATAGACCACTCAACCCTATGAGAACGGAATGTGTATTAATATTAGTTCACAGCCCAGCCAATCCACAAAGAAAACTCCAGGGCCAGATCACTTCACTGATAATTTCAACCAAATACTTAAGGAAGAAATATTATCATTAAACATAAACTCTTTCAAAAAACTGAAAAGAAGAGAATATTCCCCAATTTATTTTATGAAAACCACATTACTCTGATATCAAAACATGAAGACATTAATAAGAAAACTAGATGCTAATATCCCTCATGAATGCAGATGTAAAAATTCTAAACAAAATTTTAGCAAGTTGAGTCCAATAAAATATTAAAACTATAATACATTACAACCAAATTTGTTTTTTTCTAGGAAGTCAGGGTTGGTTGAACATTTGGAAATAAAAATAAATGTATTTTAACATATTAATAAACTCAACAAAAATACCAATTTAAGGGAAACAAAAAAGTCACTGAACAAAATCTAACATACCTGGTATATATTCCTAGAAAACTAGAAAAAAAGGAATTTACTCAACTGGATAAAAGGCATAAACAAAAAACTCACAGTTAATTTCATACTACATAGTGAAAAACTAAACACTTTGAAATAAGACAAATATTTCTAGTCAATATTATACTGGGGGTTCTAGCTAATGAAATAAATCATGAAAAATAAATTGAAGCCATTCAGATTGGAAAGGAAAAATAAAACTCTTTTATTCATAGATGACATGATTTTCTAGATGTAAAAGCTAACAGAATCTGCAAAGAATGCTGTCATCACTAATAAGTGGTTCAGTAAGTTTGCAGAACACAAGAACAATAAAACCAACTGTATTTCTATATAACAGAAGCAAAAAACCAGAATTTGAAATTTAAAAAATACCAATTACAATAATAACAAGAATTTAAGAGCGATAAATCTAATAAAAGAGGCACAAGACTTGTACCTTGAAAACTGCAAAAGATTGGTTAGAGAAACCAAAGAAATCTAAATAAAGAAAAAATAGACTTTGCTCATGGTTCAAAAGACTCAGTGAGGTTAAGGGATCACTTCACCCCAAACTGATTTACATATTCAACATAATCCCATTCAAAACCTTCAAGGACTTGTTTTTCAGAAATTAAATATCTGATTTTAAAACTCTTATGGAAATGCAAAATTCCCAGAATAGCCAAAAAGCATTTTGAAAATTAAGATCAGATTTGGAGGATTAACACTAACAAAGTTTAAAGCTTAAAGTCAGAACAATAAAGACAGTGTGATATAAATGTAAAGACAGCAAAATAGATCAATGGAACATAAATAAGGTCACATGTAAATGAACAACTGATTCAGTGGAGAAAGAACAGTCTTTTTAACAAAGGTGCTGAATCAACTGAATATACACACACCAAAAAAATAAAAAATAAGACAACTCATATTCATACCTCATCCAAAATATAAAAATTACATAAAAATTAACTGACAATAAACCACTGACCATAATATAAACATATATAATAAGCATTTAGTAAATTAGAAAAAAATCTTTGTGACTTTGAGTTAGGCAAAGATTTTTAGATACACAGAAAAATGGATGACCCATAAAAGAACAAATTAATAATTATACTGCATCAAAATTAAAATTCTGCTTTTTGAAAGACCTTGGGAAGAGAGTTCATGGTTCACGTATTGCTGAAGCCTGGCTTGGAGAATTTTGAGCATTACTTTACTAGCATGTGAGATGAGTGCAATTGTGTGGTAGTTTGAGCATTCTTTGGCATTGCCTTTCTTTGGAATTGGAATGAAAACTGACCTTTTCCAGTCCTGTGGCCACTGCTGAGTTTTCCAAATTTGCTGGCATATTGAGTGCAGCACTTTCACAGCATCATCTTTCAGGATTTGAAACAGCTCAACTGGTATTCCATCACCTCCACTAGCTTTGTTCGTAGTGATGCTTTCTAAGGCCCACCTGACTTCATATTCCAAGATGTCTGGCTCTAGATTNGGAGATCAGCCCTGGGATTTCTTTGGAAGGAATGATGCTAAAGCTGAAACTCCAGTACTTTGGCCACCTGATGCGAAGAGTTGACTCACTGGAAAAGACTCTGATGCTGGAGAGTTTGGGGGCAGGAGGAGAAGGGGACGACCCAGGATGAGATGGCTGGATGGCATCACCGACTCGATGGACGTGAGTCTGAGTGAACTCTGGGAGTTGGTGATGGACAGGGAGGCCTGGCGTGCTGCGATTCATGGGGTCGCAAAAAGTCGGACACGACTGAGCGACTGAACTGAACTGAACTAGGAAGAGAAGGAGAGGACAAATCTAAACTGGGAGGGAAATTACATATAAAATAAAGGATCTCTTAAAACTCACTACTTAGAAAAATAAACATGCCATTTAAAAATCTGCATAAGAGATATGGAGAGACACATCTAAGAAGACACACAAACAGAAATAAAATAGAAAATAAACACATGAAAAGTTGTCCAAATTGTTATTCATTAGGGGGATGTAAATTGAAACCACAGTATAACATCACCACATGCTATTTAAATAACTACAATTTAAAAAGACCGATCATATCAAATTTTGGTGAGAATATCAACTAAAACTCAAACCCATGCTTTGATGGAGGGAATACAAATATTTCCCTTATGACCCAACAATTCTATATAGGCCTTACCCAAGAGAAATAAAAGTGTTATATGGACACAAAAACTTTTTTAAAACTCTTCTTAGTATCTTTATTATTATAATAGTTGAAAAGCTGAAACAAATGTCTATCCTAGTGGTATGAATAAGCAAACTGGACATCTCAACAATGCACTACTACTCAGAAATGAACCACAAAAACATACAGCATATATCTCACTGATGGGCTGAGCAAAAGAAGGCAAAACAAAGATAACACATACTTCATGTAATTTTACTCATATGAAATTCTAATACAGAAAAATTAATTGGTTGCACAGAGAGCAAGTCAGTGGTTGTCTGTGACCAGGAGTGGGAACTTGCAATGTGGAATTTGACTGAAAAGTGACACAGCTGAGTTTTGGGGGATATTGGAAATGATTGGCATGAAGACTTAGCAAACATACTAAAGTCTACAGCTAAATCTGGTACATTTCACTGAATATAAATTATACATTAAAGGTGACTTTGGCTACAGTTCATCTTATCTCCACGAAACATCCTGACCAGAATACCCATTCAATAGTGAACGGTGAATCTACGTAATTTTCTGTACTTAATGTAATTGAATTAATCTTTATTTCAAAAACAGAATGAGGATCAAAGGAAAGTTTGAAAATAACCTTCTAGAGATGTACCAGCTTGTTTTCAAAACAATCATTTATATAACTGAGATTAAAATGTAACTGGCCATTTCAGCTGAAGCAGATAAAAATCTGGGTTGCTGAAACTTGTTTAGCTGCTCTATAAAATAGCTGCAGTATCATTGGCACTTATTAGGCATGAATCGTGGTGCAACCTTCCTGTTTAAAGACTTCAGCAGAACAGCTGCATCCCGAGTTATAATGATGTGTTTGAGGGCAGCAGAAAGTCTGTAGGTCCAAGAAGGCTATGGGGGTTCATGCAATCGTTCCCATTAATAGCAATGAATCTTAACTTGGCTTGTGCTTTCAAACCCTGATTTAGTCCAGTTCATACCATTTTCCCTCCTTGGCATGGAACTACAGCTACAGTTTTGGAGAAAGCAGGAATGGAAGTTGATATCAAAAGATGTGGCTTTGATTCTCACTCTTGCCCTTTAAATTGTGTGACCTTAGGTTAATTATTGATTTATCTGGTTTTTTTTAATTTTCTTCATCTGTAAAATGAAGATCACTGTTCCCATCACATGAGTGTTTTAAACATTCAATTCTGTAATGTAATGAGGTAATTAGTCACCATAAGCTCTGAGTAAACAATGGTTGGATAGTAAATCAGAATCTGGTGTAAAAAGCTAAAATGTTGGAGGCCACTCAGAAATGATGCTACAGATACCAGGGGATGACCGAACTATGAGCCTAGAAGAGGATTAACTGAAGGTTGCTCTCCAGGGCAGGTTGGCTCTCAAGTCCAATAGAGGAAATATTAGCAAAGTGGTAGTCTAGGTTTGCAGAAAGTGAAGAGGAACTAAAAAGCCTCTTGATGAAAGTGAAAGAGGAGAGTGAAAAAGTTGGCTTAAAGCTCAACATTTAGAAAAAGAAGATCATGGCATCTGGTCCCATCACTTCATGGGAAATAGATGGGGAAACAGTGGAAACAGTGTCAGACTTTATTTTTTTGGGCTCCAAAATCACTGCAGATGGTGACTGCAGCCATGAAATTAAAAGACACTTACTCCTCAGAAGGAAAGTTATGACCAAGCTAGATAGCATATTGAAAAGCAGAGATATTACTTTGCCAACAAAGGTCCATCTAGTCAAGGCTATGGGTTTTTCCAGTGGTCATGTATGGATGTGAGAGTTGGACCATAAGGAAAGCTCACCCCCAAAGAACTGATGCTTTTGAACTGTGGTGTTGGAGAAGACTCTTGAGAGTCCCTTGGACTGCAAGGAGATCCAACCAGTCCATTCTGAAGATCAGCCCTGGGATTTCTTTGGAAGGAATGATGCTAAAGCTGAAGCTCCAGTACTTTGGCCACCTCATGCGAAGAGTTGACTCATTGGAAAAGACTCTGATGCTGGGAGGGACTGGGGGCAGGAGGAGAAGGGGATGACAGAGGATGAGATGGCTGGTTGGCATCACTGAGTCGATGGACATAAGCCTGAGAGAATTCCGGGAGTTGGTGATGGACAGGGAGGCCTGGCGAGCTGCGATTCATGGGGTTGCAAAGAGTCGGAAACGACTGAGGGACTGACCTGACTGAGTCTAGGTTGCAGTGTTAGCTGAACTGGATTAAATACTGGGTTAACTCAGGTTACCCTCTTTCCAGCTTAATCTGATCAAGTATCTCTTTTAACTGTAATCCAATCCACAGAGAGGAAGAAAAGGACCTCTCCCCACCCTCATAAAAAACCTTCATCAAGAATAATTGCCAAATAAGAATGTCTTATTTAAACTGGGCAATTTCATGAGATAAACAGCAGCTCTGACAGGCTTCCACTGTCGGAAAAGTCACTTGACAGATGCAGGTCTTCATACCTGAAATACCGACGTTCTGTTTTAGGGTCTGAGGATTTCTATTCCACTCTGAGGAGAACAAAGTTGCATATTTGAGGTTAACTTGGATTTTTTTTTTTTTTTTAAGAAAGAAGTGTTAGAATCCATGGTGGCTGCCTCCCAAGAAATCTCGTTAAAAAATAAGACTGGATTCTTTCGATATGTATGCACTGCTTCCTTAATATCATGTCCTCCTAGTTCCCTAGGAAGGGCCAATGTAAACTGACCACTGCATGAGTAATAGACGCACACACCAACAAGAAACTTAACCTGAACCAGGATGATTTTTGTCTACAAAGCTCTTACTGCAAAGCCTTTCCAGGAAGTTGCCTATCAAGCCCTAGGCCACATCCAGAACTAAATCTTTTGCAAATGTACAAAGTGAATTTGTGCAGGAGGGGCAAAGTACCAAAACTATGTATGGGAGTTATCAATGCTGACAACACACAGGGAATTTGGAGAAATTTTATCACTTAGGCCAGTAATTGACAACACTGTCTTTGAGACACTGCAGTTTGCTTGCAATAATAGTCTTAGAGTTTGTTTTACAATGCTCTGCCACAATAACCCAATTCACTTTCACTGGAAAAAAAATACTTATCATGGAGCACTTTTGTGAGGAGATTAGGAAACTTTAACAAAAATTAACAAATACAAGTTTTAAAATTAATTTATCCTAGAGTTAGCAATATTGAACATTTATTACTCTAGAAACTATTAACTTCCATAAGGAAGGGCTAAGAGTTCCCAGCATGTTTGGAATTTAGATACAACCAACAGATGCTAATTTTTCTTGAACAAATTGAGTATCTGCTCTATGCCCAATACTGTGTAGGAGAATAAATAGTTGTTCAAGAGTATAGGTGAAGGTTTAACCATACTTAATCAAATTTTCTAAGGAAAGCACATATTTCTCAAAAAATATTTCTCTATAGAATTCCACTCTTTAGCAAGTAAAACTACCAGTTCTATAACTATGTTCATAGAAATATTAAAATTAAAAATTTAAGTATTTCTACTCCAAAGATCCTAGCTAAGTTTACTTTTTCCCCTGCAGAGGAAAGTTTATGCACAAAATGTTGACAAATTCAGTGATGATCACTGATAGAAGTGGAAGCAGAAACCAGAGAAATAATTTTAACTTATCAGTGATGTATTAAAACATAATCTTTCTTTATTGGATAAAACACAAAGTAAGTACTCACACAATCAGTTTCAACTTAAGTCAAAGAACAATTTCAACCCTATCTTTTGTTTTGCCAAAGATAAAAGCTTTTGTTAGAAGAGAGAAAAATAAAGAAAACTGAAAAATAAATTTGAAAAAGCCTTTTTTCTCTTCCAAATTCTAGCAATTATACACAATGATAACATCAATGAAAATTTAAGCTTCTAAGTTTCAAGTATTTTATGTGGCTATTATTTTATGTTCTTCATACAGAGTTTCTTATTAAGAATACAAAAAGCTTGGCTTTATCATTTTTATATTTTCTCACTTTAAGTTAGCTTTTCAGGAATGGAAGTTTTCTTAAGAATTGACTTAAGAATTAACTAATTTAGTATTATATATTAATTTTTTCAATAGCTGCAGAAAAGCCTGTGGATATGTCCCCTCCTTTTTTTGCCCCAAGTATTTACTTTAAAATAGAGCTAATTTTAATAGAAACATAAAGAATACAATCACACCCTTAAATTTGGAAAAAGATGTATCTCATACTCTACTCGTATCTCAGATATGTTTCTAGAAAATGTTATGCTCCAGTATTTTAGAAAGAAGAAACAGCCTCCTTCCTGAAAAATACATTTATCTATTAAGAAAGAGAAAGATGGGCTGAAGACAGAGTGGGGAAGGGGGTCTGCGGAATGGGGCAGGTAATGGAGATCAAAGTAGCATGGACTCTCCTGCCCTCTAGTGGCTAGATTCTGGGAAAAAATTAAACTGTTTCATGGATATCTTTTCTTCTCATGGGTTTTATTTTTTCTTTGAAAATTTAAACTAAATATAAAGGTGTTTAGCCAATTGGCAACATTTTTTGGAGTATTAAGAACAGTCTGACTTTATTCCATCAGGCATATTTATGATCTGGTCTGTATTTTTTCAGTCATTGCGGTAGCATTCCAAACACAAAGTCAGCACTTTGTAAAAGGCACCGGTAGAAAGTCGTCCCCAGGTGTCCCCCAAATTCAATAGCATAGTTTCACAATCATCCACACGTTTTACTCAGTTATCTCCATTTCCCTTAAACATCTAACTTTTTTTTAATACCTTGAAGCTTAAGAAGATAAGCCTGGCCCAGTGGTGTCACTGTTGCACCGTTATGTACATTCATGCACCAGCGGGGGTTGTCAAAACCAAAGTATCTGATGTTCACATCGTGAGCCTCATGTTTAGGCGCGGGTGCAAGGTTAGTTCATCTGTTACATTTATTACTGTATCTCTAAAAGTTGTATTTATCCTTAAATTTTCCCTTTAAATGGGACTGTACTTTCAAAAACTTACACTGAGATATCTTAATAGTGTTCATTGCTAATCTCAACCTGTCAATTTGTAATGCATTTCCACATATTGAATAAGCTTTATAATCACATATGATTCCAACTGACTATACATGCACACATGCTTTTAGACTTCTCAAAATATTAATTTACCACAAAATGGGTTTGTTCTGTAACTTACCATTGCAGTCACTATCAAACAAACATAGTCATTTAATCAAGCTTATGCAGGACTCTTGGCTCAGTAGTAAACAGAGTAATAATCAAAATATAAGTTGGTTAGGACTTCCCTGGTGGTACAGTGGCATGGGTCTTGAGTTGGATCTCTGGCAGGGAACTAGATCCCACATGCCACAACTAAGAGTCTGCATGCTGCAACGAAGATCAGAGATCCTGTGTGCTGCAACTAAGACTCAGTGCAAATAAAATATATACATGTGTGCGTGCATGCTGAGTCACTTCAGTTGTGTCCAACTCTGCAACTTCATGGGCTGTAGCCCAACAGGCTCCTCTGTCCATAGGGATTCTACAGGTAAGAATACTAGAGTGGGTTACCATGCTTTCCTCCAGAGGATCTTTCTGACCCAGGGATTGAACCCTTGTCTCTTATGTCTCCTGCATTGGTAGGCGGATTCTTAACCAGCAGCACCACCTGGGAAGCCACATATTATATATATGTGTGTATATACATATATCTGTAATATTGCTTATTTTTGTTTTTCTGTATCTGTCACAAAACTTAGTTGCTGGAATGATAGTATACTGATGGGAGGTTTGCCTTATATTTTCATGGAGAATGTAGACGAAAGTAAATTAACACCAACTCACAGACACAATCTGAGAAACAATAAACTTCAACAGCAACTGAAAACGTTGTTCATCTGCAGCTTACTCCTGTCAAAGAAAGAGCTGAATCTGAACGATCTTCAGATAGCATTCTACTAGAAATTTCTACATAGTGATGATGATGAAGTCTCATGGTTTAATGTCCTAACTTTTGAAAGTACAGCTCAATAAGTTAATGACAATAATCAGCTATTATCCATTCATCTTCTTGGCTCCAATTTCAAATGTACAAGATTAATACTTGGCTAATTCCCCTCAATGAAATTAATATGAGAAGATACTATTATTAATAAATAATTTAAGTAACTGAATTCTTTTAAAAAGAATTCAAATCACATTTAAATACTTGTGTTCAATGAAAAGAGACACTCATTGTCAGGAAACCTGAGTTTTAGGCCCAGTTTAACCATAGATTTCTGTTAATTTTGAAGATGGTTACTCTATAATATCAGTGGATTAGATTCTTCTATAATTTAAAAGTTTTAATCTTATGGAAAGTCAAGGATTTTCAGGCCTCTTATTTATTATTCACTTTAGAATGACCCTATGCCAGATCTATAATATGTGATCAAGGTTTTGGTCAAATTTAATAACCTGGAAAGATGTAGATATTGGAATACTAAAATATCCATACATAAGAACTCACCAAGGAAGAGCAGCCAACTTGGAAACATATTTGACTGTAAAAGGACTGGCTTGTACTCTACAACCTAATCTTCTAATATCAGCTAAATTACTTTGTTGCAACTTTGTGGGCATGCCAAAAGCTGACCCAGTATTTCCCTGTCCAGCTCCATGCTCTCTGTGTGCTGGACAGGCACAGAGGGTTTCCTTTTTACCACTTACAACTCAATTAATTTCTTAAACATAATAAGCACATGCTCTCTAACTTCCTTGCTTTCAACTCCTTTCCAGTTCCTTTAGGAAAAAAAATAAAATCTTTCTCTCTCAAAAAGAAAATGTAATATGGCCTGCTATATGATACATGTAATATTTCACGGGGAAAAAAAAATTGATTCTGGCTGGATTGGTCCAGCCAGAAGCTTACAATTTATTGGGGAAGAGCATATATAGCCAAATGACCTTATTAGATCAAAGTCTGGTGGAGTAGAGATGTGCTTCCTTAAAATGTATTCCTTGGAACTTCAGTCTCACCAGATATTTTTGGTCAGTTTGGTTTGGAAAATGGTATCCCACACTCAGTGAAGATTTACAATATATTGCTGTATTTGACATTCTGAGAAGCCTGACATAAAACAAATCTCTTAAACTGAGTTTAACCAATGAGCCAACAAACTATTTTTAGACCATACACGATTTTTTTTAGTAGGTAATATGTAACACTCAAAAAATTCTATGCCAGAGATAAATTTTTTTTTAAGTTTTACCTGTTTATTGCTACCAAGCCCTCTCCATGGAGAATTCCATGGACAGAAAAGTGTGGCAGGTTACAGTCCATGGGGTCACATACAGTCGGACACAACTGAGTGACTAACACCTTCACCATCACCCTCTACCCCTCATCCCCTGCATGCATGCGTGCTCAGTCATGTAATCCCATGGGCTGCTGCCCACCAGGCTCTTCTGTCCATGGACTTTCTCAGGCAAGAAAAATGGAGTGGGTTGCCATTTCTTTCTCCACAGAGATGAAATTTTATGAGCATAAGAAGAAAGTTGAGTTCTGATGAACAATAATCAGTGTTCAAAGTACTTGCCATGGGAAGCACTTTAACACATACTAGCTCATTAAAGAGACAACTTGATGAAGAATAAGTGATTTGAGATAGGTCTTGAAGAATGAATCCAGGGACAGGTTAAAGAAAAGGTTATTTCAGAAAAAGGTAAGTGTTAATAGAATCATGGAGGCCAGGATATACCAATCATGTTTTGAAAATTATCAACAGAGTGATAGGACTAGCACTTCTCTGAAACAGAACTGGAGAATCAGATTGGAAAACTCAGGGCCAAGTTGTAGACTAAGCAAAGTATGGACATGCTTCTACACTGCGGAACACCTAAGCTGCATCTGAGCAGAGTGGCATGATTGCACAACTAGTTCAAATGAGTAGTGTCAGTGACACAAATGGGTCAAAAAACTCAAAAAACACAGAAGCCTTACACTTGGAAGTAAAATCAAGACTCACAAAGAACCAGCGCATTTCACTTCCAGAGTTCTTGAGCACATCCAGGGTTTTCTTTGATCTCCACAAAAGTGTTTGACTTATCCTCCTCCTCTATCAAAGTCTGAAAGTAAAAGTTGCTCAGTTATGTCTGACTCTCTGCGACCCCATGGACTATACATACAGTCCATGGAATTCTCCAGGCCAAAATACTGGAGTGGGTAGCCTTTCCCTTCTCCAGGGATCTTCCCAACTCAGGGATAAAACCCAGGTCTCCCTCACTGCAGCATTCTTTACCAGCTGAGCCACAGGGGAAGCCCCTTCAAACATCGGTATTTAGCACATACCAAACACTAGTTTTTCTATGTCAATTGTTTAAAAATTTAACAGAATACAACATAAGTAGACAATCTAGGGGCTTTCCTGGTAGCTCAGATGGTAAAGAACCTGCCTGCAATGCGGGAGATCTGGGTGTGATCTCTGGCTTGGGAAGATCCCCTTGAGGAGGGGCATAGCAACCCACTCCAGCATTCTTGCCTGGAGAATCCCCATGGAGAGAGGAGCCTGATGGGCTACAGTCCATGGGGCTGGAAAGAGTTGGACATGGGTGAGCAGCTCAGAACAGCACAGTCTAGACCAAGGACAAAGACAAGAACAATAAAAGGTCTTCCTAAGAGACAGGAAATGTGAAGTGGGGCTTTGAATCAAGGTCACGCTAGGAGCCAAGATAACCATGTTGACTGATGATTGCAGAATGAAAGTAAACTCCTCCCCTTCTGGTCTCTGCTCAGGACACACCCTGACAAAACAGGGATAGACACCCTCAGTGCTCGCAGAGCACTGCCCTGTGGGAGGACAGTGCTACGAGGTTATATTTGAAGTTCAAGTAAGGGAAGTTTCTGCCCTAACTAACCAGTCTGTGCCCAGGCTAACCATTAGCTAGAGCAGTGGTAAACCATGTTCCAAATGCTATTCTCAATCACCATCCTCTTAGTCTCCAATTATTCTCCTTCCACAAAATTTTGAAATGCTAGCCACTCAGTAGTTAGAGATACCCTTTGTATGGGGACTTCAATGTTTGCTTGTGAGAAACGGAAGTGCCATGGTCCTTGCTCCCCTCTTCCAGAACTTTGTAACTGATAATGATATGCACTCCCTAACCAGGGAGGAAGACTTTTCCCTCATGTCACCAAACCTACCCAAGTCCTTCAGTGCCCCTTCCTCCAGTTCCACGACCTGGAGTGTCTGTCAGAATCAGGGCACTGCTGCTGGATTCAAGCAAACTGTCAATGGGAGACATTCACTCAAGGACAGGAGGGTGCCACGTGCCTTCCCGCAACTTCTGGGTCCTTACATCAGGCGGTTCTTTCCGCTGCATCCCACTTTAAGGCCTTGAATTCCTTCTCTTCCTTCTTCCTCAGCAGCCATATTGATATTGTTTTGGGGAATTAAAACACTGTGTATTGAAAAAGGATGCTAGAGGAAAAAAAAAACACCTAAGAGTATCTGAATAAAGTATGTTAGTTAAAAAAAATAAAAATAAAACACTGTGTATTAAGAACTTAAACTTCTTCCTCTAATACTTTTGCCAGCAGCTACTTTGAGAGTTTGCTTATATTTTACTGTGGGCTGGGGAAGGGGTAAAGTTGTTTTTTGTTTTTTTTTTTTTTAAGAGAGGGAAAGAAAGAAAGACAGGTGAGGGGCAGAAGGAGTGGAGTGAGAGCTATGCAGTGCATAGAAAAACAGGTATTCCACAGTTCCAGATACAATCTCACTACATATTTGTGCTATATTCACATAAATCCACCTAACCTTCCCTATACATTCTGCCAAGAAGACAGATTTCTTTTCTTTCTTCTTTTTATCTTTTTGTTTGGCATCATTTATGCATGTGCTGAAACCAGATAATGAGATGGTTTTGCCAAGTGATCAGAGTTAGAGATCCAATTCTTTTCCTATGGGCTACTCTCCATTTCCCTCCATGACACTCAAGGAGTTTATGGAGTTTCTAGGTTAGCCAGGAATCCTGGGTGAACCTGCCCTGCTTGCCAGACATATGCGGCCATTCAAGACTGCAGATGGAGCAAAGAAACAGCGCAGCACATAGTAAGGGAAAAGGACTAAGAAATGAGCAGGCGAGGGGATGGAATTTGCAATCCCTTCTTTGAGAGTGAAGACTGGAGTAAGATAGAGATCAGTCAAAAGATTTTTAAGTTTAATGAGCATAAACATAAAGCTCCATAAATGAAACAAATACTTCAGTCTCCTTTCAGTTACATACTTCAGTTGCCAGTCTGTGCTTCTTTGAATATAGCCCATTTATCATTAATTATAGTTCATCCAGTGATCATGTTATGAAAATCAGCTTTAGACTTCAAGCCTACCCTATAATATGTACTGGGAATCTGAAGAGGGCTGACAGGAAAGCAAAAGTGATTGGGAAGTTGATAAATAAGCTACGGACAGAAAAAACTGAGTTATCAGGGATGGCACATTTTGCTATCAGAGAGTAAAGACAATGAGACTTCATGGAACTGTCTGATTCCTTAATTTCCACAAGCTTCATTTCCTTTATTTGTCAAAAAGGTGATGAGAGCACCTCTTCTAGATGAAGTATGACAACAGTTGTGAGAATGAGCTGTGGTTCTTCAGTCCTTGTAGTAAAACAATGGGTTGGAACTGGGGTTCTCCCTGACAGTCACAGTCAGAAGGCCTTTCCCTTCAGTTTACCTGAGCAATGAGCTCTCTAGTCTCACTAACCGGAGTCCTTAAGGTTATGACACTTCTCGAGGAAATGTTTGCAGTCACTGCTCCTACTCATTTTTTTTTTTTTAATTCAAGGCAAAGATTAAAAGATTTGCAAGAATTTAGCTCTTATCTATTTCTTTAAGAGAGGCATCAAATCATCTTTGATAGTTGTGAACAACACTGAAAAAAATCACAAGGACAGAAACAGTGTTGGTATTGCAAGGGAACTGCTCCAATGGGCATAAATATTTTCACTAAAAGGAGAGGGTTGTTTGGTGGAGGGAGAAGGGAAGACTGGGGAAGATCCTACAGACGCTGTCCTGACAGTCGTTGAACCTCTAATCAATCATCTATTTCCAGGAAACATTCACTGTCTAAAGAGTTCCTGCACAACACAGGTGAAAAAAATATATATATATCGGGCCAAAGAGTACTCTGGTTATCAACTCTTACCTCATTTATCAAACATTATATCTATAACTCTAGGTATTGATTGTTAATACTTTGATTATACTCCAAGCCAAATCTATACTCTATAAACTAAAATATCTAGATTATGGCTTTACTTCACTTTTTCATCATGCCACCTCTAAGGATGCTTTTCAGAGGACTTCAGATGGTTCACAGACTAAAGTACAGAGGAAATATTCTCTGCATGGTATCAACTAGTACCACTGGAATAGACTATTCTGATTATCATTAGTACTACCTAAGGTAGAAGTCAAAGAGATAAACAAGGCCTTAGTACTAATATTTATGAAGATTTACTGTTTGTCCAGTAGTTGTACTCAGGTTGATATATTGTGGAAAGTGGGCTTGATTAAATAAGATACATATAATATATTCTTTTTTATAATAAAGACTATCTTGGGGAGTAACTTTAATTGAGTAAGAAGAAGTAACTTTTCTTCAAGGACATTCCGGAAAGGTTAAAACCATTCTGCAGCTTCTACCTAGATACCAAGCATTCCTACGGAAACTATCCACTGACCCCAAGTTTTAGCAATGTCCGCAGGAACAAACAGCAGCAGCATTCTGCCCTTCAATCCCTTGAAATTTTGTGTAATTTTCCTACTTCCTCAGAGAGTGAAAAATATCCATGATTTATCACCATTCTCTTCAGTTCAGTTCAGTCACTTAGTCGTATCCGACTCTTTGCAACCCCATGAATTGCAACACACCAGGCCTCCCTGTCCATCATCAACTCCCAGAGTTTACCCTAACTCATATCCATCGAGTCGGTGATGCCATCCAGCCTTCTCATCCTCCATCGTCCCCTTCTCCTCCTGCCCCCAATCCCTCCCAGCATCAGGGTCTTTTCCAATGAGTCAATACTTCATATCAGGTGGTCAAAGTACTGGAGTTTCAGCGTCAGCATCAATCCTTCCAAGAAACACCCAGGACTGATCTTCAGAATGGACTGGTTGGATATCCTTGCAGTCCAAGGGGCTCTCAAGAGTCTTCTCCAACACCACAGTTCAAAAGCATCAATTCTTCAGCGCTCAGCTTTCTTCACAGTCCAACTCTTACGTCCATACATGACCACTGGAAAAACCATAGCCTTCACTAGACGGACTTTTGTTGGCTAAGTCAAAGGTAAATAAAAAGTTTGAAAAGCAGGAAAAGAGAAAAAAGCTGCAGAAGATGCAAACTAGCACTGAGCCACTGGCATGATTTTTGGTTTCATTTACCTTCATCTGGTCAAGTCTGTCCCAAAACTATTCTATCATTCATTTATTTGTAGTTACTAAGTACTTATAAAGGTCTTATTATTTATTTATACGTAGTATGTGAGATTTTGTAAATTTTGCTTTTTCCAAAGTGTAATTGACCTTGTCCTTTTGTTTTCCATGACTTTGTGGAAGAAAATATTTAACTTTCATATTCAATAGTAGAAATTTTATAATCGTCTTGGGGCTAAAGATCTTCTCCTTTTCTCTAAATCAACTTTTTCTTTCTTCCTGCCTTCCTTCTTTCCCTCCCTCACCTCTCTCTACATTGCTGAGTAACACTCCTGAGCTAATATTATTTCCCTCACCTCTGTATGGGATAACACTTCTAAGAGGGGACTAGAGAAAAGATATTGTATGACAATCCTAGAAAGCATTCATCATAGGCCTCCTTTTAGCAATGAGGATACTGAAGTTCAGAGAACTCACCTCCTGGCACAAGGTCACATGGCAACTAAAGAGCCTCTTGATAAAGGTGAAAGAAGAGAGTGAAAAACTGACTTAGAACTAAACATTCAAAAAACTAAGATCATGGCATCTGGTCCTATCACTTCATGGCAAATAGATGGGGAAACAGTGGAAACAGTGACAGACTTTATTTTCTTGGGCTACAAAATCACTACAGATGGTTACTGAAGCCATGAAATTAAAAGACGCTTGCTCCTTGGAACAAAAGCTGTGACAAACCTAGACAGCATATTAAAAAGCAGAGACACTACAATACCAACAAAGGCTGGTCTAGTCAAAGCTATAGTTTTCCCAGTAGTCATGTATGGATGTGAGAGCTGGACCATAAAGAAGGCTGAGCACTGAAGAACTGATGCTTTTGAACTGTGGTGTTAGAGAAGACTCTTGAGAGTCCCTTGGACTGCAAGGAGATCAAACCAGTCAATCCTAAAGGAAATCAGTCCTGAATATTCATTGGAAGGACTGATGCTGAAGCTGAAGTTCCAATACTTTGGCCACCTGATGCAAAGAACTGACTCACTGGAAAAGACCCTGATGCTGGGAAAGATTGAAAGCAGGAGGAAAAGGGGACAACAGAGGATGAGATGGCTGGATGGCATCACTGACTCAATGGACATGAGTTTGAGCAAGCTCCAGGAGTTGGTGATGGACAGGGAAGCCTGGAGTGCTACAGTCCATGGGATCACAAACAGTCAGACATGACTGAGCTACTTACCTGAACTGAATACACACCGAGGAAACCAGAATAGAAAGAGACACATGTACCCCAATGTTCATCGCAGCACTGTTTATAATAGCCAGGACATGGAAACAACCTAGATGCCCATCAGCAGATGAATGGATAAGAAAGCTGTGGTACATATNAAAGTAAAAATAAAAATTATAAAAAAAAAAAAATTTAAAGCAACATGATGTAAGGTTATGTTCAAGACACATTAATGGTGGAAAGAACATGCTTGGGAATGAGTGTGGGTTTGTGCTTTAATGGATTTATCATTATTAATTAAAAAAAATTACATTAACACAAATTTTAAATACATACACCACCTAATACTTCTTTTGGAAAAGAGTGGCATATATAAATGCTTCATTCATTAATAAAGCATTGTATGAGTAGGCACATTTCTAGAGCTATTTAACAGGAAA
Source organism: Redunca redunca (assembly GCA_006410935.1). Classification (NCBI taxonomy): domain Eukaryota; kingdom Metazoa; phylum Chordata; class Mammalia; order Artiodactyla; family Bovidae; genus Redunca; species Redunca redunca. Next base: position 441,694 of record SJYQ01095256.1, read on the forward strand.
ATGACAAAACATATTTTGACAGGACTGGTCAATTTGATAACTTTTAATCAAAAAAAATCATAAATGTGTGGTTTCAGTTCAGTTCAGTTCAGTCGCTCAGTGGTGTCCGACCCTTTGCGACCCCATGAATCGCAGCACACCAGGACTCCCTGTCCATCACCATCTCCCGGAGTTCGCTCAGACTCATGTTCATCGAGTCCGTGATGCCATTCAGCCATCTCACCCTCTGTTGTCCCCTTCTCCTCCTGCCCCCAATCCCTCCCAGCATCAGAGTCTTTTCCAATGAGTCAACTTTTCACATGAGGTGGCCAAAGTACTGGAGTTTCAGCTTTAGCATCATTCCTTCCAAAGAAATCCCAGGGCTGATCTCCTTCAGAATGGACTGGTTGGATCCCCTTGCAGTCCAAGGGACTGTCAAGAGTCTTTTAGCTAATATATAATAACAATTTTCTATGCTTTGAGATATTTCAAATCCTAAAAGATGATGCTGTGAAAGTGCTGCACTCAATATGTCAGCTAACTTGTTAAACTCAGCAGTTGCCACAGGACTGGAAAATGCCGGTTTCATCCCAGTCTCTAAGAAAAGCAATGCCAAAGATTGCTCAAACTACCAAACAACTGCACTCATCTCACACACTAGTAAAGTAATGCTCAAAATTCTCCAAGCTAGGCTTCAGCAATACGTGAACCGTGAACTTCCAGATGTTCAAGCTGCATTTAGAAAAGGCAGAGGAACCAGAGATCAAATTGCCAACATCTACTGGATCATCAAAAAAGCCAGACTTCCAGAAAAACATCTATTTCTGCTTTATTGACTACACCAAAGCGTTTTGACTGCGTGAATCACAATAAACTGTGGAAAATTCTGAAAGAGATAGGAATACCAGACCACCTGACCTGCTTCTTGAGAAATCTGTATGCAGGTCAGGAAGCAACAGTTAGAACTGGACATGGGTCAACAGACTGGTTCCAAATAGGAAAAGGAGTACATCAAGGCTGTATGTTGTCACCCTGCTTAAATTTAACTTATATGCAGAGTACATCATGAGGAACACTGGGCTGGAAGAAGCACAAGCTGGAATCAAGATCGCCAGGAGAACTATCAATAACCTCAGATATGCAGATGACACCACCCTTATGGCAGAAAGTTAAGAAGAAGTAAAGAGCCTCTTGATGAACGTGAAAGAGGAGAGGGAAGAAGTTGGCTTAAAGCTCAACATTCACAAAACTAAGATCATGGCATCTAGTCCCATCACTTCATGGCAAATAGATGGGAAACAGTGAAAACAGTGGCTGACTTTATTTTTTTGAGGCTCTAAAATCACTGCAGATGATAATTGAAGCCTTGAAATTAAAAGACGCTTACTCCTTGGACGGAAAGTTATGACCAACCTAGACAGCATAGTAAAAAGCAGAGATATTACTTTCTCAACAAAGGTCTGTCTAGTCAAGGCTATAGTTTTTCCAGTGGTCATGTATGGATGTGAGAGTTGGACTGTGAAGAAAGCTGAGCACTGAAGAATTGATGCTTTTGAACTGTGGTATTGGAGAAGACTCTTGAGAGTCCCTTGGACTGCAAGGAGATTCAACCAGTCCCTCCTAAAGGAGATCAGTCCTGGCTGTTCATTGGAAGGACTGATGTTGAAGCTGAAACTCCAATACTCTGGCCACCTGATGTAAAGAGCTGACACATTTGAAAAGACCCTGATGCTGGGAAAGATTGAGGGCAAGAGGAGAAGGGGATGACAGAGGATGAGATGGTTGGATGGCATCACCGACTCGATGGATATGAGTCTGGGTAAACTCTGGGAGCTGGTGATGGACAGGGAGGACTGGCATGCTGCGGTTCATGGTGTTGCAAAGAGTCGGACACGACTGAGTGACTGAACTGAACTGATGCTTTGAGACTAAAAACTTTCACATCTATTACCTATTTCAACTTTAAAAACCTTAGTTGGAAGATATTATCCTCATTAAGAAATATGTTTGGCAAAACTAAGTATCTGGCCTTAATAAAGGAAAGACGTATGGCTCTAATTTCATTTTTTTCTCCTTCAAGTAGGGAACATTTCCCACAATCCCATTCAAATTCTTTAGCAACTAAACTATCTTCTCTAGTATTTAGAATCCCTGTATGGAAAGTTAAAGCTACTTTAATAATTTTTTCTTGTTTTCACTTGAAAAATAGTTAAGGTTTCTAAGTAATAACATCATCACAAGTGAAAGTTGCTCACTTGTGTCTGACTCTTTGCGACCCTATGGACTATACAGTCCATGGAATTCTCCAGGCCCGAACACTGAAGTGGGTAGCCTTTCCCTTCTCCAGGAGATCTTCCCAACCCAGGGATCAAACCCAGATCTCCCACATTGCAGGCAGATTCTTTACCAGCGGAGCCACAAGGGAAGCCCAACATCATCACAGATTATCAAGAAATATGTGATCCATGGTCATCAGGGAAAACCTACCAACGTTTTTCCACTTTAGGACTTCCATTTCCAACATTCTCAGGAGCCCATCTACCTGGGAAGGATCACTTCTGCACAGCTGGTATAAACATATACATTCATTGGGATTTCAGTGCCTTATAAAGGTTTAAGATGATTCTTGGCTCTTAACTGACTTCCAATATTTAGGTAATTGAAAAGCATGATTTCTTTTGTAAATACCCATAAACCATTTTATTAACAAGTGGGGACTGAGAATGCTTTATAGGCTTACCCGTCCCAATGTCCAAACCTAGAAATTACGCTTACATGTACTAGTCATCTGCTGTCTAGTATGGAAAAACATCACCCTTCATCACACCTAAAGAAAAGCGTGCTGCAGGATCCAAACAGAGGCCCTCACCTCAATCTTTAACAGTATGAACCATCAAGAGGCAGACCATACACCTTGAAGCTGATTTTATAATCAACTGTGATTGTCACTTGGGAGTAGACCTCTTTAAAACCTAATGTTTCCTTAAATCCTTGGGGTGGGGGGAGGGGTGGTGGAAGGGAAGGGACTAAAGCATTTAATCACTAGTAATGCATACAATTTCCACCTTACATTTCCCCAACTTGTTTAGTATCAATCCCTTGATAAATAATATCTAAGAAAGGAGGATCTGACAGTCTGATCTCACCAACTTCCTTCTAGATGACTGTTTAGTTTACCAAGCTCATTTCTTCATTCCCTCCCTTCTGAAAAGACTGTACCTAAAAAGGAAGATAAAAATAAAGTTTACTTTTCCTATTAATTGAACACAGAGGACTAGGAGAGATTATGGGGTGATGAATATTGAACAACTTCCCATTTACTTTCAAAGTGAGAAACTCTGCTTATTATGCAAGAGATGGGGCTCAGATTGATGATAAAGCCTCTCACTAGGCTTAAATAACTCCCATACCAAAATATCTTATTTAAAATGTTAAGGAGTGACACATTTGCTTCATCAACCAATGAGATTATGTCGTTCTCAGCTCTTCTGGAGTAATTTCTGACTTTCTGTATGAGAAACAGAAAGTATGAGGACATTTCTAGGATGAGAAACTAAGAGGACACTTGACAAGTTTATTTCAAAATTGGGATATAATTTCAGACTAGTGACAGCACACTCTACTCTAGATGACCCCCACAATTTCACTACAGGTGTCAGAGCAGCTCTGAAGTTACACTAACTTAAGAAATACTAAAAATATGTCTATCAGTTTACTTGGTGCCACCATGAGCAGATACATCATCTCATTTGACACTAATGAAGCTGTGAGGAAGATGCTATCATTTCCCTTTTACAGTCAAGGAGGCAGAGACTCCAAGAGGTCAACTGCCCTTCAGTCTGGGACCAAGCCAGGAAATGAATCCAGGGCCTTGAGACCCAGAGGCCCACGATGGATTTCAGAGAAATCTAGAGCTCCTTCAGTGTAAGACATTCATCAGCTCTGACTTACATTCATTCAAGGCAGTCAAAGTGGGTGTTGAGACTTGCTGACTTTGTTAATGAATACCTGTAACATACAGAAAGGAAAAGCTATAAAAAAATTAACTACTGAACAGGACTAATAGGTACTTAACGATAAATGTAGATGACTGAGTTGAACCTAATTCCCATTTTTTTATCCAAATGCCAAGAAACATTACAAATGTATATTTTAAAATGTATAATTCCTTTATTCATTAGCTCTAAGATTAAAGAACAAAAGATGAAGAAATTATATGCTCCCTAGCCCTGAATTTTTTTAAAAATGAGCCAGCATCCTTTATCATAAAATGAACATCTGGCATTAGATCTATTTTGATAAAAACTGTGTCTTAAGAAGAGTATTTTACTTCCCATTTTTTAAAATGTAGGTTATATAAATGGGCTTTCCAGGTGGCACTAGTAGTAAAGAACCTGCCTGCCAATACTGGAGTTTTAAGAGACAAGGGTTCAATCCCTAGGTCAAGAGGACACCCTGCAGGAGGGCACGGCTACCACTCCAATATTCTTGCCTGGAGAAATTGACAGAGGAGCCTGGTGGGCTACAGTCTATAAGTTCACAGAGTTGGACACAACTAAAGTGACTTAGCATGCACACAGATTACAGACATACATCTAATTATAAGAAAAATAAGGGATGTATATAAGAAGTATCATAAAAGCATTTAAAAAATCATTCTGAAGCTAAAACTTGGGAAGTTGCACTTTTAAGTGCATAGGTATCCAATTGCAACAAAACAAAGCCAGAATTCACATTCAAAGGAAGGAAATACCTAGTAAGTTTTATAAAGTTCGGTGACATCTCTGAAATACCGGTAGTAAAAAAAAAATTATCTAATTAGTTATTACTGACATGTTTTCTAGAGTAGCTACTTCTTAAACAATTGAACAAATTTATACATATCTGCGTGATATCTGGCCAGTCTAATTTGTACCTAGGGTAAGAAATCAAATCAGCTGATTTAGGATGCTATTGTAAGTTTATCTTTATAACTAATGCATAGGAAGTAAAAATGTAAACAAACTACTTCCTAGCTAGTTTGAGAAAATCTTTTCCTAATGGAACTGACGTATATTCTAATATACACAGAAAGGACAAAGACTTTGACTCTAAGAATGATTTAAAAACCAGGCAAATATGTAATCATTTAACTTACAGAATCGCATGTTTTCCTCAAAAAATATATGTTAGGCTATGTTTTTTATGTATTATGCTTGCTGTCTTACTCAAATGTGTCTGGAGTCACTGAACGAACATATTTTATACTCAGCTGAGAGATTTTTATCAGTACACTTAAAGGCAGCAGGGTGCATAATTAGGTATGCCTACCATCTGCATCGCCCTCCAGGTGCAGGAGACATTAGCTTTATTTAATATTATCACAACATTAATTTTACTCCATTAATTTATGTCATTTGTCCTTTATTTAAAACTCAGATTGCCAATACTAAAGCACTGGAGGTGATGACCCAATTCTGGTTTCAGTTAAAGTCTTATAAACAAAATCTTAACCTCATTAAGTAATACTCTTAAAATAGGAATTGAATGGCTTCCTTTTACATTTTAAATAGGAATCTACAAACAAAACCATTCAGAGTTTTTTCCAAACAGATAGTATATTGAGAGATCTTTTTTTTTTGTTTGTTTGTAGGGCATAATGACAAGGCACTAGAAAACTTTAAATCACATTATGGACAAGCTATTTTTATTTCAGTTCTTTTAAGTCCAAAAGTGTCTCCATTGAGTCATTAACACCATTCTAGTATTTGTAACTCTCCTTCATAGAGTGTAGACTTCAAGTTTTCATCCTTGGTAGGCAATAGTATTTTGACAATTTAATAACATTGCTTTTGCTCATAGTTACCCTAAAATTTACGGCAAATAACATGGTTTTCCACTTAAAGTAGTGAGATACAACTCTGCTTTTAAGCACACTTAAGTTAAATGGGAGTCTATTTTAATGATAAATATTTAGTAATTAATAGCAGAGTTGTATGAGGATATGGTAAAGATTCTATGCAAAACAAGTCAAATTTTTTTGTTGTTTAGTCGCTAAGTTGTGCCCAACTCTTTGCGACCCCATGGACTGAGTGAGCCAGGTTTCCCTGTCCTTCACTATCATCCGGGGTTTGCTCAAACTCATGTCCATTGAATTGGTGATGTTATTCTGCATCCAACTTCAGAAGAAAAAAGACATGGTTACACAAAAATGAACACAGATCTATTTAAAGAAAGCTTCTGAATTTACATTACTCTATGTCTTTCAGGATATAACACTACAATAATCATCACATTCCTTGACAGCTTATCATATGCATGGTTTAAATAGTTATCTAATTTTCCAAAGCAAGGTGAATCTGTTAAGTTTTCCTGACTGCATAAAGGACCTTTAGGGAAATGAAATTTAGAGAGTGGAATTTTGAATGCCAAATGCTTCAGGGTAGACTCATGTGAAAAATCACAACTTCTAATACATCAATAAGAAAATAAGAGAAAAAGTAGGTTTTCCAAGGATAATTGGTTATTTCAGAAAATACACATGCGAGGAGGGGAAGGATGTCAGGAGGGAGAAAGGATCACAAAGAATCAGCAAATGACACAACTTTCTGAAAAATATCCTTTATTAAATGAACAAGTTAAAGCACCCTCTTAGAAGCTGCCTTTTTGATGATGGTTGTAATTTTTTTGAAACATCAAGAAACATTTTCCGTGAGACAATTCTGAGGTCATTACCATTCGTCTGTCACTGTCTTGAAAGAATTCCTTTGTAGGGTCTATGACTGAACTTACCAGTACTTGAATGATAAATAAAATTCCTAGAAAAATGATACAATTTTTTTCTAATTTACATAAAATGGAGTAACTGTAACTTGAAGGCAAAAGCTGCAAGGTCAATTATACAAAAATCATAGTAACCACATTTGCTTTCCTAGTCTTCACACTCTTCATTTAGAAATGTTCCTGCCACCAACATTTTTTCTTTCCTTGAGGTAACAGAGTCCAATCCTGCCGTAAAAATAAAATAACTCCCTTTAGGAAGAGTCAAAGTAAAATATTACTTTTTGGTAGACAAAGTTGAGGAACATCTTTGCACAAATCAAATGCATTCCAGAATACTTGTCACTGACACGAAACAACACACCAGGGCTGCTGAAAGCAGGTGATGATAGTTCTGACATCTCCACACCTAGACCTCAAAAGCTTATTGAGTCTTGTCTCCCTGCAGGCATCCTTTCAACTTCTCCACTCACCATGATGGAGATCTGAAGAAAGGCACTAACTCACTGTCTGGCATTCTCAGACAGTAAGCTAGATGACCAGATCTAAGGCAGCTTGGCACAGTAATCTCAGAGCAGGGAAGAGCTTCCTTTGCTTCTTTGAATCAATCAAAACCTGCTTTATCAAGAGCCTTCAAATGGAAAAAAAATCTTTTTCTTGTCTTTCATGAATTTTAATCTTTCATGTTTCCAATTCCATCACTATTCTGATAAATGGGTTCTACTGACTTGCTACACCACACTGCAACATCAGCTGCTATGTATCAGTAGATGTTGAAATTAAACACATCATCATTTTCACTATCATCATCTTTCAGAAGATGTCACCAAGAAACCAGAAATGTCTGGCATTCATCGATGTGATTTAATCACACAAGCAAATATACTGAACCTATTATGGGCAAGCCACAATCATGAGTTGTACATGGTCTTGAGTTGCATTTGGCATTAATACTATAATGTTCAAGTCTTCAAACTCTTTGCTCACTTTCTTCCTTCCCCACAGAGAAATCTTACGTTTCCAAGAAGGAATAATATAAGAAGCATAAGCCTCTGTCATTCTCTAATGCTGATGCATCTATATTCCTTTCCTCTCAAATCTTCTTTTCCTTCCTTTCTTCCTTCCTTCTCTTCACGTCCACATGCTTCGACTTTGTTAATTAATAGCAATTCAGGAGGGACGCTTTCCCTTAGTGTTTCACATCCCTAAGGGCATTCCCACTGCTTTGTTTTGAATTCAATATAAAGGCCGTAGCTAGCTTAAGTAAAACAAGGTAATACAATGAAATTAACCACAACTTATAATTCAATCATCTACATACTGAATAAAAATGTATATAGTCTCTCCTATTTGCCAGGTACAGCAATGGTAGCTAAGAATATAAAACCATCCAAGATACTCCATTAGTTGTGTCCTAGGGCTTCCATTGCACAGTACTACACAAGAGATGGTTTACAACAGCAGAAATTTATTCTCAGTGTTCTGGAGGCCAGATGTCTGAAATTAAGGGACAAGGTGTCTCCAAAGACTCCAGGAAAAACTTCTTCCTAGTCTCGTCAAGCTTCTGGTGGCCGCAGATATTTTTTGTTTGTTTTTTGTTCCCTATCTTTACATGGTCTTCTATGTCTTTCTGTCTCTGCCTGGCCTTCTCTTAAGGATTTTGGGCCTACTGTAACCCAGCATGATTTCATTTTAACTGAACTGACTACATCTACAAATACCCTATTTCTAAATAAGGTCACATTCTGAGGTTCCTGGGAGACATAATTTTGGGGGCAATGCTACACAGAATAGTACAGTTACCTACTGGGCTGCTGTCACTGCCGTACTCTCACACACATACTCAAGCCAACATTCACTGGTTAACTTGCCTCCTAGGGCATGCCATAGAGTGGCCTCCAGAAGACCTTTGCTAGTTAAAACATAAAAGTGGGTGGCTCAGCTTCCAGCAGCCAACCATGAGAGGATCCTGACATGTCTTCATGATGAAGGGCCATTCCTTGGCGACTAAGAAGTTGACTGTGTCACCGGGATCCTGAAATGCATTTTGCAGCATCAGGTATCTCAGTTTACAAGAGTTAGTTGGGAAGAATATCTCCTGAATTCTTGCAATGTGTAGCTCTATCCATTCATTTTGTATATCTAAGAATCACAGAATTTTTATATTTTAGAACTTGACAACAAGATTTGGGATAAAATAACCTATCACTTCACACAGGAGATAAATCAGAGGGAATGAATACGTTCATTAGCTAATTAGGGAAAGAACTGGCAGAACAAAAGTTCTCCCAATTCCTTGCTGAGGGTTCAAATCACAATTCTCATGTTGTTAAAAATAATTTTCATTATGACTTTTTCTATCTGAACATGCTTTAGCTCTTGACCCCTCTAAAGAACAATTCAAAACATTGCTTCACTCATAGCATTTCAGAAAAGCACTTACAAGCACACCACCTCTCTTTCTTCAATACTGTTTTCTTCCTCTACTCTATGCAGAGTTTATGAATCTTTAGCATAAAAAATCTGGGCATAAAAAACATTGAGCTTTTCATAATGCAGTTGTCCAAAGTTCCTCTAACTGTAACTATGGACACCATATGTTCAGTTAGACATGATAAAAACCAATTTTAAATTGCAAATTTTGAACAATAAAGCTCTTTCCCAGTGAAAAGAACAAAAAATAATATGCCTGCCTTTTTTTTTTTTTGGTGCACCATGAAACTTATTTATTCACTTCAATTCTGCATTTACACAAAAGTGCTGTAATAAAATATCTGTACACTACTTTTGTTACAAATATAGATAATATTGAAAATGACTTTATATATTCTAATGTAGGAGTTTCACGCTCTAAAATGGGAATGAACACATGATAATTCCTCACCAGTTGTCTCAATAAACAGCTCCATCTGTTTCCCTTAGTCTTAAACTATTGTATTATAAGATGTTAATATAAGGCAATGAAATGAAGTTATGTTAATCCCCTTAATTTTTCTATCAATTTACTAATGGCATATAACCAAAATAATTACTAACACATTGCTTTTTCTCTGTCATTAAGATTAATACTAACTGAAAACCAATTGCACAGCACACAGACATATTTTCAGCAAAGCATCCCTTAATACCAGAACTAACAATTCAGAGAACCTTCCACGCTCCTGCATGGTTAGCATGGAGGCTTTCTAGAGAAACCATAGTCAATACAGGATAAGACCATCATTTTACTTATAGAAAGGTGAAATATTATATAGTATGTCAAAAATGAAAGTGAACCTCAAGATGTGCAATAAATGGTTTCTTTACAAACTTAGGGACATTGATTCCTATTGCTGCTATTTTACTCAATCATGAAGCCCATTTTTGGAGAAAACTATATATGTATATATTAGAGCTAGGAGATGCAATGTTTAATAAGTAATATTTAAAATAATTAAATATTGAAAGAATTTTTAAAGACTTTCAGTACAACTTTTCTTAGAAGTGGGAAGAGAAGGTAGATTAACAAAATACATTTTTATAAAACTCGAGATTTTCTTCCTTATACTTTCATTTTTCACCTTAATTTCATGAAGCCACTTCTCCTTGGTTAGCTTTTGAGTGACTTTTTCTTTCTCTACTAAACACTGATCACACATTAAAATTTGCCCACCTGATTATAAAATGTCAGGTATCTTCAGGAAGAAAGACCAGCTTTATCTATGCAAACAAAGAGTCCTTCTCTTTGAGTTTACATCAGAAAATATAAAGAAAATGGGAAAGTGATGCTAGGGTGTCAGTAAGAAAATCATTTCCATATGACAAAACAAACTTAAATGTTTTTTTTTTTTCCTACAGTATTGAAGAGCCCAGTGAACACAGCCTGGGAAGAATGTGCAGGATCACTCTCTTTATAGTGTGGGATGTGAGGGAGAAGTTGAAGTGGCTCAATTCTGGCAGAAAATTCAGGAGAGAACCATCAAAGTGACAGTGCCTTTTGTCCGCTTAAGGATGGCAACAGCTTCTTCGTGGGTTACCCCTTCCAGACTCTGCCCATTGACAGCAATGATCTGATCACCCCTCTTTAGACGGCCATCTTCGGAGGCTGCTCCCTGCAATTATAAAGTGGGCTTATTTACTTCTCAAAAAAAAAAAAAAAAATGCTGCCTCAGAGCTACACAACAGAAAAAGATCCAAACAAGAATGTAAATTGCTCTGCGTGTACACACACATTGCTCTCAGTGCTCCACGGGTGCTCCACAGCCATTAAGCAATGATGAACAGACACAAAGGAAGCCTTTCTCCTAAATGGCTTTAGCACTGAGATTCCAATTTGAGAGAGAATTTAGCAGTCAGTAGATTAGTTGGATGGTTTTTTGGCTGTTCGGCACAGCAGTTGGTGGGAACTCAAATTAATAAAGAATATTTGGGAATATGCCTAGTAGGAATGATTTCATAGAATCCAAGATTTTTTATCCTGTAAAGAAGACCTACAGAAAGAAAACAAAGGATTAGCAGTTTTGTAGGACAAAAGCTGTTTTATAGGACAAGGACATGAGGGCCACCGAACCCAAAGTTCTGCAGAAGCACAAAAGCCCACATGTATGTTGACAAGCGCAGGATGAGGCCCAAGTCATGCAAACTCTAATCCTAATTCTTTCTGTAGCTTTGAAAAGGAAGCTTAAGCTGCTTGATTCTTTACTTCCCAAGCGGAGATGGAGTCTTCATATTCCTTATGGGCCCTAAATGATTAAGACTAAACACAGACACTGCTGTTTGTAGAAGAACCCTATCTTAAGGCATACTTACAGTAGGCAATTATGCAATTAAATATAAGATAAAAAATATGGAAAAGTTAATGAGGAATCCATAATGATGAAATTCTTAAAATATGCTCTAACTAGCATGCCTTAAATAAACTGTTCTGAGGCTGAGAAAAAGGACTGCATGACTTTTTTATTTACTGGCAAATGCTATTTGTGTTTTTAGACATACCAATGGCTTTAAAAAAATCTCACAAAATAGGCTCATTGTTAGACTGCTATAGATATAGCACTTTATATTGGTTGAAAAATAATAATAGAATGAAACCTCCATAGGTAAGTACTCAAAAGAATGATAATACTAATCTAAAGCCCCTAAATGAAATCATTTAGTAGGTTAAACATAATTGTTTCTTTGTGCTGCAAAATTTTGAGAATCTGAATTTTCTCCTGTAGGAAATTTCATCTAGTTTTATAGTTCCTAAAAATTGTCTTCACAACAAATTACCAAATAATAATTATATGGGTTTAAATTATTTTAACAGGCTCACCAATGTTTTAATAACTTGTATCCTAAACATTCTTACCATCCAACAGGATGCTATACGATTACAACTATATATAATGGTTTTCTTTTCTTCACTGAATCCCTTAACTACACATAGCTCATTTGTGGTAGGAGACAGGGCTGCTGGATACACAAAAATTTTAGCAGTTATCTTTCTATTCCATTTAATGAAATGAAATTTGCAAAATAAACACATCTTAGCTATTCTGCCTATGTATTATATGTACTCTTCTGTGCCTATTTTATATTTCACAACAAAAAATGCAAAGAAAAAGAAATGCCAGAGCTCTTTAACATACACATATTTAAAATGTCCTATTTTCAAAAGACATTCAACTATATGCATCTTGTTTGCAAAGGAAAACAATCAGGCCTGACTGTCTAACTCAAGTTCATGTATTTTATGTATACTGTTGAGAGCACCCATGGAACTTCAATTTGAGCCTATATTCCTTTAAACATAACTAAACCTCAAATTGGACAAAAATACTTAATGACCTGTTCCTGTAGGGAGTTGTGCAAGAAAATAATCAAATGTTGACCATTTGGCATTACCTCAGGCCATAAACTAATAAGCCAGCTGCTGACCACTATTAGTGAACATTTTGCGGGGGGAAAGGGTAGTTAAAATTTGAAAGCTTACCTTCGCAAACACTGTTTTAACGTAAATGGGTAAGTCTCCATGAGGACTGCCATATCCTCCTACTATACTGAAGCCTAAGCCATCTGGTCCTCGGTCTAGTGTAATAGACTTACACTGAGGAGGCCTACAGCAAAGGGAAGGAAACAAGAGCCATTAGACCGTATATGTATATCAGTGGGTTATCTGACACCCACCTAAAGCTGATATAATTCTGTGTGTCACCAACAGTGAGAAAACCATGGGTATTCGAGGATGCTTCAATTGTCAGTGTCTGCTGTGCTACATATGTTGAATTTACATAATCTAATAAAGCCCTACTTAACTCCCTAATGCTATTACCCATGTATACTACCCTTAACCTAACATATTCATGGCAACTTCTCATTGTACATTGTAGCAGCTCTTTCTTGTTCCAGTTCATTTAAAGTGAGAGGAAGAAGTACCGAAGACTAAGATGGAATAAATCACAAACATCAGTATTTCCAAGCTCAGAGACAAAAAGAGATAAACAAAATAAAACCTTCATCAGATAATTTAAAAATTCTAATATGCTCCTCTCTTCAAGTTTGGGCAATTGTGAAGTTTTTTTACTCAAAAGTATGATCTATTAAATGATTAGCCAATGTAGAAAATTTTCAAAGGATAGACTGACCCCAAGACTAAAATGTTCCTTCAAAAAACTCAAGAGATGAAAATGCAGGAAGAGCAGTAGCACATGCCTGTCTGTCATCTACCTGCCTGCCTGCCCACCTGTCTTACTAGATCCCTGCCAAACTTAAAGAGCTTAGACACACCTGGCTTTCATATTTTATACTTCATCTCCCATCATTTCACCTTTATGTGGCTCATAGGGACATACAAACGATAGTATGTGAGCTCACCCTAAGTCATCTTGAAATATACTACTTGACGTCAGCCCAGTGAAAGAAAGACCAGAACTGGCAGGCTCCTGTTGGTGACCTGTGACCACACTCACATCTCCTCCAGCAACCACCTGAACACAGAAGAAATATAAGTAGAAAAACATGCTCATGTGGCTAGGAAGACATCAGTAATTCTTCAAGAAAAAGCACTGGGATTAAAAATGTGCATTTCATCAATCACTAATCATTTCTGTTAACACAAATTTCATAAGGTCCAGAGGTATCTTTGACACTAAGGATATTCTACTAATTCAGTTCTATCAAGTTCTTGATGCTTTCAAACATGGTATCACATGTAATTGTTTTCTAAAGGTCTTTAGAATACAAGCCACTCAATCACACCACTGAAAATTTGAGCAATTAATTATATCCTGCCAAGACTGAGAATTTTCCCCCTTAGATATAAAAAGTATGAAATAATACATACATTAAGAAAAAATGTGACAGAATGTATTTTCTATGTACTTTCTTGGAATTCTCAATGTAATCATTTATGTTCAAGGGAAACAGTAAATAAAATACGAGCAGGAAATTTCACTTTATAGTTTTAACATCAAAGCTCATGTGTCCTCAAGCTACCCACAATCGGAAGAGTTGGGGTAAAAATCTTACCTGCATTTCAATGGAGCCAGAGGCGTTTTTCAGTAAGTTAACTGCCTGGGTGTGAGTCATCCCCTCAGTGGATGTGCCACAGATAGTGACAATCCTATCCCCAACCTGCGACGGAGAGAAATAGCCATCTGCTACAACGCCATGGAGAGGGGGACCATTTGCTTTCCCAGCCTCCACGCCATACATATACTGCTAATCAGCACCAGAAATATAACCAAGGAAACCTCCGACTCCTAGCAGCAGCAACCACGGAGAGAAGCTGCACATAATGGCTATGTTCTATCATCTTTGGGACCAGGGGCAGGAAACCACACTTCCCTTCTCTGCATTTCTCCCAAAGAACACTGCATCTGTTATCATTTGTGAACAAGAATTCCTCTGGATATTATTATTATATATATTATCTGTGACTATAAGTCAAGGGTTGGCAAACTATGGCTGATAGGCCAAGATTGGCCCATCACTTATTTCGGTAAGTAAAATCTGGTTATAAGACACACACAATTATTTGGCTGCATTCACAGGGTAGAGTTGAGTAACTATAATACAGACACATAAGCCCTGCAAAGTCTAAAATATTCATCTTTAGCAAAAAGTCCTTTAGAGAGAAGTTTTCTAACCCCTGTGTTATCCGTACAATTAATTTTAAAGTGCTAGTCAGAAATTCACATATCAAAGGGAGATTGAACCATGACTGATTTACACAGCATTTCTAAACAGTGGTCATTGTTTGAGACAACTGATTTCAGAACTGAGCAGTTAGCATAAATTCTATCATAGCGCTCTACATATGCAAAATCCCTCAATTTTGAAGCAAGTTTTATAGTTTCATGTTATAAATCACATTTACATCAAACTCCTGCAAAACAAATAAATGCAACATAAATGATAATTTTCAATTTAATAAAGTATCAAAAAGACATGTAAATAAAAAATTTCACTTCAAAAAAATAATATCACTTCATTCTGCCAATACTTTCTGAGAATACTTTCTGCTTTCTTTTAACTTCTTCCACAGGATTTCAAGCAAATAAAAATATTAAGAAACAACTGCAAATTATCCCATTTCATTTACTGACAAATAGCTTACAACAGCAAATTGTTCTTTTAAAATTTCTTCATTTTTTACTCAAAGAAACCCCTGTTGCAGCTATATTAGCTGATTTAAAAGCTGATAGAGACATTTCAAACTGCTTGCAACAGCTGGCCAGATGCAAAGGGTTTATAAAACCTATTGGCAGATTTGCTAAGTCTACCAGGGACTTTGTAGAACTTACTCTGAGTTTCTGCGTCTGAGCTGCAACTCCATTCGGGTGCATCATTGCAATAAATATAGGAACATCACCCAGTGGACTGCCCACTCCTCCAGCAATGCTGATACCCAATGAGTCAGTGGGCCCCTGCCATGGGACAGACAGAATATTTTGGTCAAACTGTTATCTTTCATTGGCTTTTGTTCTCTTTGGCACAACATTCTATAGTTAATTCTGATCTTCTAGACTTGAGGGAGGAAAAGGATGCCCAAGAAAACTGCATTAATTTATCTGATACAAGTCCTTAATATGACTTCGAAAACTAAGCATCTGTTCGGGAGGTAAAAGAAACCACAACAGGCTAAATAAAAACATGTTACAGGGAATGAGGACAACAGGGACCTGCATTCAAAGCCAGAAACCCACACCAACAAATGCTGGGACCTGGAACAAGTCCACTGCTTTCAATGAATCTCTAGCTCTTCATGGACAAAATGGAAATACCCGGGCCTCTTACAAAGAGCCGCAGTGACTACTGAATGAAATGGCGATGGTATGAAGTGTCTACAAGCGTGCTCAGCACTTAAATTTGCTTTTCTTTTCTCTGTTGTACATAGCTGTCAGAAGAATCTGTTTCAGAAGAATGGGAAACTTCTTCTGAAAGTCTGAAGAAGGCAAAGGTTTACTGATCCATAAAAGAAGTCAGAGAGGCCCGGCATATTTTGTGTGGGGCTGGGTTGATACCATTTTGGGCAAAAAAGGGTATACCAAAAATGATTTTTCAAACAAGGAAATTCAGCAGAGTCTACATTGTGCTATTTTCACTGCATGTAATACATATTTTATCAGATGGTACCATAAAGCAGTAAGGCAGCTAACAGGAAAATATGCAGACGACCTCGTAGCCATCAGCGTGTATACTATTTTCCCTCTCCCAATTACCTTTTTAATTTCAACAGTTCTTAATCCCTGTATTTCAGATGCCACTGTAAATGGAAAAAACAAGAGAAAAATATGATTATTAACACATTTTTAATGTTAATAATAGTTTAAATTTTAGTTGATTCTAAAACTAAATGGGACTAAGTACCTAAGTGAGGTACCCCAATGTTTTTGGAAATAGGGTGTTCAAAGTTACTAGCACACATGATTACATCTGTCTTACAGAGGGGCTCCCAACTGAAAAAATGGCACACCATCCCATATCTTCCTTCTTATTTCAAGCACTGCTTATAAAACTGCCTAATCCACTCTGAATGAGGCAAGGACAGGATGTGTTTTGGACAGAGAGACACATGTGCACAGCTGAGAGGAATAAAGTCATGGAAACATTAAAAAGAATCCATGGACTTAAGTGCCTAAATTTCTAGAATATTAGTCGCATTGCACACAGAGACTGCCATATGGTTAGTTTCTTCAATTTGAACAACTTTCAACCAATGCTCCAAGCCAAAAAGCCCTCTGCATCACGATTTCATGTAATTAAAACACAGGAGGATCATATTAATTTTCTCAATCAACATTTTTGCAATCTTATGAAAAATAGATGGCTTCAACTAATGGCATCTTCTGATTTATTGCTATTATATTAAATAGAGAACAGGAATAAAAATCAAACACACCAATCTTCTTCGAAGAAAAAAATGACAGAATACTGATTTTAATGTTAGTAGATCCCCTAGGGGAACATCAAATGGGAAATGCTGCCACAGGCATTGCTTCACGCTGTTCTGTTTTTGCAGGCACTCATTTTTGCACCTATATTAGAGCTTAGGATGATTTAGAGGGAAGAAAGCTTCAGAGGTAAAGTAAAACAGGGGGAAAAAAATCAGTGTTGATGGCCAAAATTCAGTCCAGTAAATCATGCTTAACGTTTCAATCCAATCTTACGTGCATTCTTCTTTGAACTACTTTCCAGTAACTCAGATGTACCGGATCCCGAAAGTGGAAAAGTGAATGAGGACAGGCTGGCTTCACTCATCTACAAAGAGATAATAGTTGTCTTAGAGAATTTGGGAAGTACTAATACCCCTTAAGTACAACTTATTTCATAATTAATGCACGTAGAAATACTTGTTAAGCAATAGTGGCATTTGATAACTAGAAAGGTAATCAATATAAACAGTTTCCACTTTGTTTTCTTTTTAAGGAAGGATGTACCTAGCGACGTAACTAATTAAAGGTAAAAGAATTTTATTCCAACATAATCTCACCCAAGCTAATCTTCTCTAAATTTAATCTAGTTGCACACAGATGCGAACTTAAACAACTGCAGAAATAGGGCCAGGGACAGGAAACAAACGGGAATCATTTAGGGGTGACTGTGAGGTCTTTAAGGACAAGCTATCACTGTGTTTTATATGTAGTGGTGAGCTTGTACAATTCACCTACACAAGATTCTTTTCAGTTGAATGCTGGCTGATAAATGTTTGCTATAAAAATCATGTCAGAAAAGAAGAATGGTTTGGATTAAGTTTCTCAGAATGACTCACAAACTACTTAAGAGCTTCATCTTGCTTGGCTGTCCATTCCCATCTCTCAAACTCTGTACCCTAGCTGCTCTGCCATGCTGCCAGGCCTGCATACAGGACCCTGGAAACACTGACAGGAAAGGCCATCTTTGAACTCCTTTCAGCCTGTAAACTGCATCACCTTGATGAATTCCACAGCTACGCACCTGGCTGCTTTGAGAAGGTCTCCTCTCCGAATGGAATGGACCAGTTTTGACTCTTCCAACTTCCAAGGTTACTGTGCCTAGGGAACACTAGGGGGAGGTTGTTTGACAGAAACATTTAAATAAAATTCTATAGTCAGCTTTAGGATTACACTGTATTCTTTATGGCTGGGTTTTTGAAAGTAATGTTTCCTTTGGAATTTCTATAGGCAAGGATATCTCCCATCCTTTGTGGAAAGAGGTTTTTCTAAAACATTAAAAGTAGTAAAAACTGTAACAACAAATCAGTAGTAGCCACACCAAGTGTCTGTCTTACTAGCTCATAATTTACACGGAGAGCGTCGTCTGTCCAGGCAAAGAGAAATGGAGAATTGACCAATTCTCTCATGCAACACGCCAATGTAGGGACAAATGAGCCAAGGAATTTGGATTTTAAAAAACAAAACAAAAGCAATAAATAACCACTATTGCAACAAGTTGCTTTGCTTTCAATAGCAGAGGTACTCAGATAACATAAGCTCTCTACTGCCACACTGCACCTGAATAGATCTGTTACACAATATTTAAGCCATACTGCTGTAAACATCAAATGAGAATTGAGGAAAATTCCCCTGTTGCCCTTTACAAGTAAATCACAGGCATGCAAGAAATGCTATACAGTCTAATGTGAAAGCAGCAAAACGAGGTGGGTGAGAACTGGCATTTTGGAGTCAGATACACTAGTTTAAATCCAGTCTGTGTGATTTACTCGCTGTGTGAACTTAACAGATGTCTACCTTGATAAGTCTTTTACTCTGCATTTTAAAAAACAGAGATCATTATAGGCTGCTGTGATAGAATAATCCACGTACAATGCTCATCAAAATGTCAAACACAGGCAGTACTGTCAACTGTGTTGCTTCCAGTTTTTCCATTATAACAAACAGCACTGTAATGAACTTCACCTATGTAAAATTTTTTGTGTACTGAGGATTACTGATGCAAGACTTTAAAATGAAGAATTACTAAGTCAAAACAACAAAATGCAGCAGCAGTTACAAATAGCAAAGCTACAGGGATATTTAAGGCTCTCATTATATACTGGAAAACTGGTTTTTAAATGAGGATTTAACTGGTTCTAAAATTATCTGTGTTACATTATGGATGCCTCCTTCTCTATCTTTGAGAGGTTTTTGTCTCACAGAATTAACTATCATTTTAAATTTATCTCCTGAAGGAAGAGATTTCTCCTTAAAGAACTCTAATTACTTTATTTTCTGAAAATAACTCCAAGAAGAAATGATATTTTAAGTGTGCATTATTAATAACTAAATTTATATGTACATACCAGGTCCTATGCAAACCAGAGGTTAACAACAATATGCTCACTTGAAACCATTCTGTGAAGTTAAGCTTAACGACTGAAGAGGTTCTGACTAGAATCTGAGACCTCTGGCATTATCCATTGCTGTTTAATGATGTCATGAAGTTACATGCTCATCTTACTGAACATGTACCACATGACATGGATTCTGATGGCAATAGGTGCCTAGTCAAGCCTGAACTATACTTCGGGTCATAAAAACACATTAGGTAAAGGAAAACAATGAGAGAAGAATTGAGAGGAAATACATCTAAATTTCCAAGAACTGTATTTTTAGGTGACCATCCTATATTTTATAACTCATTTTTAAAATTAGAATGGTGCTGCCTTTCCAATCAGCAAATGATTATTCTTCATGGAATTTACTTTGGAGGAAAGAGATTTCACAATGTAAAACGTATTTAAGCTTAGCAACGATACCTTGGGATGGAGGCCTTATAGTTACTGAATTAACAACAGTGGTAACTGTTGAAGGAACTGTCAGGTAAATCTGCAAACACTCTTCCGCATTCTTCATCTCTGGGGAAATAGTGGGTTGGCAAAAAAGTTCATCTGGGTTTTTCCGTAAGATGGTGGAAAAAAAACCTGAATGAACCTTTTGGCCAACTCAATATAAAGATGTCCAACTTAGTGTGCCCAGTAAAGGGTTAGCACGGGGCAGGGTAGTCCAGAAAGCATGATTTTCAGAGGCACCCTGTTTGCCCCTTTGATCTCCCGCCTTTCTGTGGGAGCATCCCTGCCAGTATGAGATCCTCCCCTTATGCCAGAGGTCCTAAGAATACATCCAGATATAAATATTGGAGGCAGGGTGAATTGACATGAAGACATTTTATTCTCTTTTGTGGCCTGAATATGTGCTTTTCTTTCAAGAAAAGAGCCACATAACAATCACTTTATAATAAAACATCTGCTAAGGTCACAGATATTCAGTTCATAATTCTTACTGTATGTGATCCCTCAATCAGTCGCATCTGACTCTGCAACTCTACAGACCGCAGCCCGCCAGGCTCCACTGTCCATGGGATTTGCCAGGCAAGAATACTGGAGTGGTTTGCCATTTCCTTCTCCAGGGGATAATACTTACTGCTACTGCTAAGTAGCTTCAGTCGTGTCCGACTCTGTGCGACCCCATAGACAGCAGCCCACCAGGCTCCCCCATCCCTGGGATTTTCCAGGCAAGAACACTGGAGTGGGTTGCCATTTCCTTCTCCAATGCAGAAAAGTGAAAAGCAAAAAGTGAAAGTGAAGTCGCTCAGTTGTGTCCGACTCTTAGTGACCCCACGGACTGCAGCCTACCAGGCTCCCCCGTCCATGGGATTTTCCAGGCAAGAGTACTGGAGTGGGGTGCCATTGGCTTCTCCAGAAATACATAACCATATAATAAAGAGCTGATCATAATTGTAGAGATTTACCGCTGAAGTATGTTGTCTAACATATAAATGTCTTATTTGAGAGAATATATTAAATAAATACTTGTTGCATATGGCTCCTCCTTCTCCTACGCTATTACACATAACCATTTCTGGCACTGGATTTCTACCTTCAGCAGAGCCGCAACCGCTTCCTGCGTTGCATGACGGACATCTTCTCCATTCACCGTTAGTATCTGGTCTCCCTGTAGCAGTCGCCCATCAGCATCTGCAATGCCTCCTTTGACAACATCGGACACAAACACTCCAGTATCATTTCTGCAAGTGTGATTTTAAATATCACTGTTATTACTTTTTCCCAATTGGAATGTAATACTTATTTAATGAAAGGCTAACATTTTAGAATTGAAAATTTTACTTCTATTTTTATGACTTTAAAAGTTTTATTGCTTTATCAACACTGGTGAAACTGAGAATTTTGTATAATAATAGTATCTTATGTCTTTATAATATTTTATAGATTAAACATATCTTTCATAAGCATATTTATTCAACACTTATAAACTGTGAGTAGAAGTGGTTATTATACACATTTTATAGGTCACATAGCTACTAAATGGCAAAAATGGGACTTAAAAGTCAGTTACTGGGAGAAAAACCATTTGTTCTTTCTACACCATAATGAAGCCCTGAATGGATATCGACCTGTGCCTATATAAATATGTTGCTATTATCAACAACATCATCAACATTACTTAAAAGAAACAAAGGATGTGTCTCAAACTAAAACCAGTTGTTACTCAAAATTACGTACCTTTGCTGTGATGTCTTATTTAAATTATTACAGGTCCAACTTTCATACAAGATAGGTTTATGCAAAATGAATAAATATTAAGCTTATTCCAACCTTTTCATAAAAGTAAAAATAACATAACTTTCTGTTGAGATATGAAGATGACCATGTAAAAATATTTAGTAAGGTTTAATTGCATCACTTCTTCTTGCCAAGGTCTTGACCTCAAACAAGTCATTTCATCATTTGATTCTGTTTTCCCATCTTTAGAATAACTGTGCTGGAATTTACTAGATTAAATATTTTTTAACATTACCTATATATACATATTTAAATAAATTAGGTATTCAATTTATGTAAGTTCACCGACCTACTACCCCAGGCTTCTTTATTTACACTCTCTGTTTCCTTCAGGTGGTGTGCTCTTATCATGCTGATCCTTCTCTCTAGAATATCCTCCTTCCCCTTTTGTTAGATCACCTCTCACATATTACACTTTTAGCTTCATCTCAGGCACTTTTTTTATAAAGCAGTTTTCCTAACCTACTTTCCTTAAATAAGGTCACACGATCCCTTTCTCCTTTGCTTCCATGGATTCCTCACAATATGTTTCTGTCTCTGATTAATAGATTCCTTTGTTGCAAGAATATATTTAATTCTCGTTTACCAAACTGAGTTTTCAGATGTTAGCATTCATGCCTCTTTTAACTTTATTTTCCAGAACCTAATAGATCTCCTGGCACCCAGCAGGTACTCAAAATTACCAAACACCTTTTTGTCTTGCTGCTGTTGTTCAGTTGCTGAGTCATGTCCTACTCGTTGCAACTCCATGAATTGCAGCAGGCCAGACTCCTCTGTCTTCCACTATTTCTCAGAGTTTGCTCAAATTTATGTCCACTGAGTTGGTGATGCTATCTAAACATCTCATCCTCTGTTGCCCCCGTCTCCATTTGCCTTCAATCTTTCCCAGCATCAGGGTCTTTTTCAATGAGTTGGCTCTTCACATCAGGTGGCCAAAGTATGGGAGCTTTCGCTTCAGCAACAGTCCTTCCAATGAATATTCAGGCTTGATTTTCTTTAGGACTGACTGGTTTGATATCTTTGCAGTCCAAGGGACTCCCAAGAGTCTTCTCCAGCAACACAATTCATCAAATTTTTGGCAATCAGCCTTCTTTCAGCCTTCTTTATGGTCCAACTCTCACATGTATTCACGACTACAGGAAAAATCACAACTTTGACTATACAGACCTTTATTGGCAAAGTGATGCCTCTTTTTAATATACTGCCTAGGCTGGTCATAGCTTTCCTTCCGAGAAGCAAGCATCTTTTAATATTGATTAAAAAAGTCTAAATTAGTATCTTCTGATGTTCCACTGCTACATGGGCTGACAATAGCTACCTACAGAATACAAGCAGTTGATAAAGATTCTAATACTACTAGTACTCTTCAAAGAAATTTAAGTTCAATCATTTCCAAGAAATCACTGCCTTGGCCCTGATTGTCATACCTTTTACCAACAATACTCAACCCCAGGCCTTTCCCTGGCTTCTTCTGCAGCTCGACGGTGAGGGTGTCATACACGTCCTCCTCCTTGTACGGGGCCTCATCTCTGTACAGCGTCAGGAGCACCCTTTGTGGTGTTTGTCTTAGGACATTTATTGCTTCATCATGTGTGGCCTTCCTCAAGTCAATTCCATTTACCTGTATACAAGTGGGACACAGATGGTGAGGAAGCAGATGAGTTGGGTAAAGTGAAGAAAGACGGAAAAGGGAAGGAGTGGGGAGAGAGAGGAAAGGGAGGGGCAGGGGGAGAAACAAACACCACCCTCCCCACAGTTGCCTTTCCTTTGAGGTAAAGGTCCAACGCACAGCATTCTGTACCTCTAAAATCTGATCTCCAGCCCAGAGCCTTCCATCTTTACATGCTGCTCCTTCCTCATACACTTCATGGATAATAATGGCACCCTAAGGGCACAAACAAAACAATCCATGCTTCACCCCATCCTCCCTAGGAATGGTGAGCAGAGATGCAGTCGAAGCACACTGCTCTCATAGGCATTGATGAAGGTCATACACTGACTACATCCGTACGTGAGTGTGACTACATTCAAAATTCATATGTGAATGTGACTACATTCAAAATTCAAAGAAAAGCATAACAAGACAAGTTGCTGTAAGTCTTAAAGACATTTGTATTTCTTTCAAATGATAGGGAATTTTAAAGAAAAAATTTATAAAATACATAAATCACCCACACACTCATTTATAAAAGACACACATCACCTTTCCTATCCACAAATGAAATTAACAGATATGCCTCACCTTTCCTATCTACAAGTGGAATGAATGGCTTTTAAATGCATTTTTTGACAATTAGAAATTTTTGTCTATAAATTATCCAATTTATCAAATGTTTTCTCAGTATGGGTCTAACCCAACGATATCCAGTCAGTAAAAAGAAAATTAAAATATGGCAGGAACTGGTAAACTAACACAAATATTTTGAACCTAAAGGGCATAATCACAAGTATCAAGGAATATTACTAAGTCAGTGTTGACTTACTCAAAGTAAATGAGTATTTGCCCCACAAATTAAAACAACACGAAATGATACACTTTTCTAAATCTCTGTATTTCATTTCATACAGCTGATGGAAATTTCCCTGCAGTGACCTCTCAGGGATCACTGTAGAGGCTGCATGTTTGGAGCATCTCTGACTACATCCTCACCAGCAGTGTGTCGGACCCCCCAACAATGCTCAGGCCCAGTCCTGTCCGCCCTTTCGAAATCTCAATTGTTGTTTCACAGCCTGGGATGATGGGGCAGGTTGCAGGATCAGAAGCAAAGATTGCTGGTGTTGACGACCTGCTTGTACCTAAAAGTTAAGTTTAAAATGAAATACAAATAAAAACTGATCAGAAGGAATATACATCAAACTCACCACACTGGTTGCCTTGGGGAATGGAGCAGAAACATGGGCCCGAGTTTGGGGACAAAGAAGACTTCAATTCCACCTTAATCTTTTAGCTGTGTTTAAAGCCATCCAACAAATGATTACATCATCATTGTTACCTTAGTGTGGGGAGTACAAAATTACCCGTAAATTATTTTCTGCACTATTCTGTATTTTTCTTTAATTACTGGAGATAATAGGTAAAAGGAATGAGAACAGAGTTGAACTTAACTGCTAGTTTCACTCTGATGTTCTATGTTTCATGGGAGCCAAACAAACATCTTAAAAAATTATGATTTGCAAAACTTAGAACTGAGATATGCAGTGGAAACCTAACTCACATTCAGCAAAGACAAAACATAAAGAACATCAGTAATTCTGGTCATGGTGCCTGCCACTCATGGCTTTTTAGGTTTCTGATTTGGTTTTACATTTCATCCTGCCCTAGAGCATGTCTCCTTATGTAATCAAATCTGTAATCAAATCATACATGCAACCGGATTTGATATCTGAGTTTGTAACACATTAAGTGAGCCCCACCCACCTGAAGTTTGTTTCTTAATGTCTCAATGGTTTATAAACTTGAATATTAAATACTGGTGCATGTATGCTCAAAATTAAATAAATAAGATTAGATTACGAAAAAATAAGGAGAATATAATCTCATACTCTGTTGTATGAGAATCTTCATATCATGTTTGGTGATACACCAAAAAGCATATAGCAAATAGCATATTCAGAGAAAGTTGGTATGCTTGATAGATTAGCTTTAGAGAAAACGTTCTCTTTAGGAATCAGAGGCAGACTAGTTTCTTGCTCCTGAAATGGTAAGAACAGGTGCAAGATATTTTCCTTTATGCTATGCTTCCATCTTGCATCTTATATGTTTCTAGACAATGCTATTTAGGGATCAACTTGATATTGAAAAATTAGAAAATCACTATATTTTTTAACAGTTTAGAGAATTATTCAGTCTTTCTAAATAAAGGATTACTTCCATTAGATGTTTTTTACTTTAAGATTTTTTAGCAATAAGGTCCAACTGTATAGTACAGGTCCAACTGTATAGTACATCTATATTCAATGTACTGCTGCTGCTGCCGCTGCTAAGTCACTTCAGTCATGTCCGACTCTGTGTGACCCCATAGACGACAGTCCGCCAGGCTCCCCCGTCCCTGGGATTCTCCAGGCAAGGACACTGGAGTGGGTTGCCATTTCCTTCTCCAATGCATGAAAGTGAAAATTGAAAGTGAAGTCGCTCAGTCGTGTCTGACTCCTAGTGACCCCATGGACTGCAGCCTACCAGGCTCCTCAATCCATGGGATTTTCCAGGCAAGAGTACTGGAGTGGGGTGCCACTGCCTTCTCCGATTCAATGTACTAGGATAAACTATAATGTAAAGTATGTAAAAAGAATGTGTGTGTGTCTGTGTGTGTATATATATATATACACACACACGTGTATATATATATATACACACATAATATACAACTGAGTCAGCAGAAATTAACACAACATCATAAATCAACTACACTTCAATTTAAAAACAGACTTTTAAACCAACTATATTACAAGTGCTTTAAACTGCTGTTTCGTTAAAAAACTCTCAAAAGAACTGAATGTTTCAGTTTGGAAACCAAAAGAGCTTTTTTCTCCAAATGCAGAAAAAGTAAACTACTGTTTTAAAATGTCACAAAGCTTGAAATGTATTCTTTTACTGAAAATCAGTGTGATTTTTCTTAAAAAGAACCTCAAAGGAATAATTTGCCTCAATGTAGGAGACTGGCATTTTAATGACATGTGAAATTGTCAGCCTAAACTCCACATCCAACTATTTCATCTACTTTGTCCTCTTCAACAGTATCTGCTGTTTACACCCAAAGGAAGAACTCATATCCACTGTGTACATGTGGCAATGAGTAACACTTTAGGAGTCTGATATAGTGCCAGGCAAAGTTGATTCTACCAATGAAGTGGTATCATTGTATTCATATTAAAAATGAGAATACTGATGTTCCAAGAAGTTACATTACTTACTCAGTAGTATAAACAAGGAATGTACAAAATGAGATATCTCATGTATTAGTAAGATACCTGGAGTACAGATACTCTTAGCAAAAGATCCTTGGAGAGCAGAGTATCACTCCTTTGTCTTACAGTTGGGCGAGCAGAGGCTCGGAGTGGCTGGATGGGTTTCCCAAGGTTCTATGGCTGGGTAATGCACAGCACCAGATCCCTTCTCTGTATACCATCCTTTCACCAGAAGGCTGTCGGACTACGGCCTGTCAAGCAGTGGACTACATACAGGCAGATGGCTCCCCAGCAGGGACTTGATACGGAGTCGGAACATGCCATGTGTGGGAACTAGCAGGAGACCAACCCTTACTTCGCGTGGGCTCTGGTTCCGGAGAGCTAGACGGTGGGACCACTGGAGACTGGGGGCTGCTCTTTTTTTCTCCGTTGGCAGTACCAGTTCCTGAAGTAGTAGCCTGAGAGTCTGGATTCTCAGCACGAATCGTCAATTTCACTTTTGTCTTTGCGGTTTTCAGAAGGTTAATAAACTGGCAGGGTGTTGGTGTGGAGGAGAAATAAAATTAAAGGCAAGTTAGTAGACTTACACACAAAAAAGCCACTATGACAGCCGTAATTGGAAACATCTATGATTGAGAGAAGAGTCAGAGGCAAGCTTTTTCCATGCCAGCACTCGAGAGGTCAAGAAAGAATGGCTGCAGTTTCCAGTTTTTTTAATTTCCTGATACTGATTAAGGCCCAAAAGTCTACTTCAGACTATATTCTTCATTATTTAAGAAAGGGCTTTCACTTGTAACATTTCTAATTAAATATTGTTCATTTCTCTGGATCCTTACAACTCTAGAAGATTATGGGGTGCTTTACCCACTTCTGGTCATAGCAAACACCCTCTTCCAATGACACAAGAGGAGACACTACACATGGACATCACCAGATGGTCAATACTGAAATCAGATTTATTATATTCTTTGCAGCCAAAGATGCAGAAGCTCTATACAGTCAGCAAAAACAAGAACAGATGTGGCTCAGATCATAAACTCCTTATTGCCAAATTCAGATCTAAACTGAAGAAAGTAGGGAAAATCACTAGAACATTCAGGTAAGACCTAAATCCAATCTCTTACAATTATACAGTAGAAGTGACAAATCGATTCAAGGGATTACATCCGATAGAAAGAGTGCCTGAAGAACTATGGACAGAGGTTCCTTCCTGACATTATACCGGAGGCAGTGATCAAGACCATCCCCAAGAAAAGAAATGGCAAAACGGTTGTCTGACAAGGCCTTACATATAGCTGAGAAAAGAGACACTAAAGGCAAAGGAGAAAAGGAAAGACATACCCATTTGAATGCAGAGGTCCAAAGATAGCAAGGAGAGATAAGAAAGCCTTCCTTAGTATTCAGCACAAAGAAATAGAGGAAAACAATAGAATGGGAAAGACTAGAGGGCTCTTCAAGAAAATTATAGATACTAAGGGAACATTTCCGCAAAAATGGGCACCATAAAGGACAGAAATGGTACGGTAACAGAGCAGAAATATTAAGAAGAGGTGGCAAGAATACACAGAAGAACTATACAAAAAAGATCTTCATGACCCAGAGAATCACGATGGTATGATCACTCACCTAGACCCAGACATCCAGGAATTTGAAGTCAAGTGGGCCTGAGGAAGCATCACTACGAACAAAGCTAGTGGGAATGATGGAATTCCAGTTGAGCTATTTCAAATCCTAAAACATGATGCTATGATAGTGCTACACTTAATATGCCAGCTAATTTGGAAAATTCACCAATGGCCAAGGGCTGAAAAAGGTCAATTTTCATTCCAATCCCAAAGAAAGACAATGCCAGAGACTGTTTAAACTACCACACAACTGCACTCATCTCACATGCTAGCAAAGTAATGCTCAAAATTATCTAAGCCAGGCTTCAACAATATGTGAACCACGAACTTCAGATGTTCAAGCTGGACTTAGAAAAGGCAAAGAAACCAGAGATCAAATTGCCAACATCTGCTGGATCATCAAAAAAGCGAGAGTTCCAGAAAAACATTTACTTCTGCTTTACTGACTGTTCCAAACCCTTGACTGTGTGGATCACAACAAACTGTGGAAAATTCTTAAAGAGATGGGAATACCAGACCACCTGACCTGCCTCCTAAGAAATCTGTACGTAGGTCAAAAAGCAACAGTTAGAATGGGACATGGAACAACAGACTGGTTCCAAATAGGAAAAGGAGTAAATCAAGGCTGGATATTGTCACCCTGCTTATTTAACTTATATGCAGATACATTATGTAAAATGTTGGGCTAGATGAATCACAAGCTGGAATCAAGANCGTAGGTCAAAAAGCAACAGTTAGAACGGGACATGGAACAACAGACTGGTTCCAAATAGGAAAAGGAGTAAATCAAGGCTGGATATTGTCACCCTGCTTATTTAACTTATATGCAGATACATTATGTAAAATGTTGGGCTAGATGAATCACAAGCTGGAATCAAGATTACCGATGACCTCAGATAGGCAGATGACACCACCCTTATGGCAGAAAGCAAAGAAGAATTAAATAGGCTTTTGATGAAGGTAAAAGAGGAGAGTGAAAAAGTTGGCTTAAAGCTCAACATTCAGAAAACTAAGATCATGGCATCTGGTGCCATCACTTCATGGAAAATAGATGGGGAAATAATGGAAACAGTGACAGACTTTATTCCTTTGGGCTCCAAAATCACTGCAAATGGTGACTGCAGCCATGGAATTAGAAGATGCTTTCTCCTTGGAAGAAAAGCTATGACCAACCTAGATAGCATATTAAAAAGCAGAGACATTACATTGCCAACAAAGGTCTGTCTAGTCAAAGCTATGGTTTTTTCAGTAGTCATGTATGGATGTGAGAGCTGGACTATAAAGAAAGCTGAGTGCTGAAGAATTGATGCTTTTGAACTGTGGTTTTGGAGAAGACTCCTGAGAATCCCTTGGACTGCAAGGAGATCCAACCAGTCCATCCTAAAGGAAATAAGTCCTGAATATTCATTGGAAGGACTGATTCTGAAGCTGAAGCTCCAATACTTTGGTCCCCTGATGTGAAAGACTGACTCATCTAAAAAGACCCTGATTTTTGGAAAGATTGAAGGTAGAAGGAGACGAGCATAAGATGGTTGGATGGCATCACCAACTGGATGGACTGAGTTTGAGCAAGCTCGAGGATTTGGTGATGTACAGGGAAGCCTGGCATGCTATAGTCCATGGGGTCACAAAGAGTCGGACACGACCAAACGATTGAACTGAACTACTTCTGTTTCTATAGACAACCTGAAGCAGCTTACATAAACATTTTTAATAAAATGGGAACATTTATGCTAAAAGCAAGATAAAGAAAACTATGCAAGAGAAGAATCAAGCCAAATGGAATGTTAAAAACATACACATGTGGGTTAAAGAATAAAACCTATACAATTATTAAAAGTGGTGCTGGAAAGACTGGACAGCTATGTGTGAAAGAATGACAACATTTTCTAACACCATGCACAAAAATAAACTCAAAATGCATTAGAGACTTAAATGTAAGGTCAGAAACTCTAAAGCTCTTAAGAGGAAAATAGGCAGTGCACACTTTGACATAAATCACTGCAAGATCCTCTTTGACCCACCTCCTAGAGTACTGGAAACAGAGAGAAAAATAAACAAATGGGACCTAGTTATACTTAAAAGCTTTTGTATAGCAAACAAAACTATTAATAATATAAAAAGACAAACCTCAGAATGAGAGAAAAAATTGCAAGTGAAACAACTGACAAAGGATTAATGTCAAAATACACAAGCAGCTCTTACAGTTCAATAATAGAAAGACAAAAACAGTCCAATCACACACTGGGCAGAAAACCTAAAGAAGATATCTTCTTTTCCAAAGAAGATATATAAGAAGATAGCCAATAAATACATAGAAAAATGATCAATATAACTCATTATTAGAGAAAAGAAAATAAAAACTACAATGAGGTATCAACTCACACCAATCAGAACTGCCATTATTAAAAAAAAAAAAACCACAAGCAAAAATGCTGGAGAATATGTGGAGAAAAGGAACCCTCTTGTGAGAGGTGGACTGTGAAGAAGGCTGAGCGCCGAAGAATTGATGCGTTTGAACTGTGGTGTTGGAGAAGACTCTTGAGAGTCCCTTGGACTGCAAGGAGATCCAACCAGTCCATCCTAAAGGAGATCAGCCCTGGGATTTCTTTGGAAGGAATGATGCTAAAGCTGAAACTCCAGTACTTTGGCCATCTCATGTGAAGAGTTGACTCACTGGAAAAAACTCTGATGCTGGGAGGAATTGGGGGCAAGAGGAGAAGGGGACGACAGAGGATGAGATGGCTGGATGGCATCACTGACTCGATGGCCGTGAGTCTGGGTGAACTCCGGGAGTTGGTGATGGACAGGGAGGCCTGGCGTGCTGCGATTCATGGGGTCGCAAAGAGTCAGACACGACTGAGCGACTGACTGAACTGAACTTGCACTGTCAGTAGACATGTAAATTGGTACAGCCACTATGGAGAACAGTATGGAGAGTCCTTAACAAACCGGGAACAAAACTACCAGATAAAAACCCAGCAATAAAACCCAGTGATCACACTACTGGGTTTATACCCCAAGAAAACCACAATTCAAAAAGACACATGTACCCCAATGTTCAATGCAGCATTATTTACAATAGCTAGGACATGGAAGCAATCTAGATATCCACTGACAGATGAATGGATAAAGAAACTGCACTGTACCACACACACACACACACACACACACACACACACAAGAATATTACTTAGTCACAAAAAGGAACAGATTTGAGTCAGTTGTAGTGAGGTGGATGAACCTGAAGTCTGATATAGAGTGATATAAGTCAGGAAAACAAATATCATATATTAACGCATATATATGGGATCTAGTTAGTTAGAGGAAAGACATAAAGATGCAAACACAGAGAAGAGCCTTGTGGACACAGAGGTAAGAAGAGGCCAGGAGAAACTGAGAAAGTAGCACTGCCATATTTACACTATCCTGTATAAAATAGATAGCTAACAGGAAGTTGTTATATGACACAGGGAGCCCTGGCTGGCACTCTGTGATGACCTGAAGGGGTGGAATTGGTCAGGGGAGGCTCAAGATGGAGGAGATACATATACAATTATGACTGATTCGCACTGATGTATGGCAGAGACCACCACAATACTGTAAAGCAATTTTCTTCCAAAATAACGCAAACTGAATTTTAAAATGATTTAGGCATCTTGCTGGCCAATGTATAAATGGACACAGTGGCACACCAAATCTCAAAGAAACACAGTTTGTTTTTTTTCTAGCACTTATGAAAGGCTCAAGTGAAACTCCCAGTAAGTACAGTATTAAGATCACCTTTGAGAAGGAAGCAACTCAGGCATAAACAACTATTTACCAACAATAGAAGTTATAAATTTAATGTCTGAGTCTTAAAATCTGTTTACAAAGCAATATCCATAGTGGATATTTATAGGAGCAAATTCATAGACAATATATTAAAAAGTAGAGACATCACTTTGCCAACAAAGGTTCTTATAGTCAAAGCTATGGTTTTTCTAGTAGTCATGTACGGATGTAAGAATTGGAGGCTGAGTGTTAAAGAACTGATGCTTTCGAACTGCGGTGCTAGAGAAGACTCTTGAGAGTCCCTCAGACAACAAGGAGATCAAGCCAGTCAATCCTAAAGGAAATCAACCCTGAATATTCACTGGAAGGACTGATGCTGAAGCTAAAGTTCCAATATGTTGGCCACTAGATGTGAAGAGCTGACTCATCTGAATAGACCCTGACAATGGGAAAGATTGAGGGCAGGAGGTGAGGAGGGTGATAGTGCCTAAGATGATTGGATGGTATCACCGACTCAATGGACACGGGTTTGAGCAAATACAGGGAGATCCTGAAGGACAGGGAAGCCTGGTGTACTGTAGTTCACGGAGTCACAAAGAGACAGACATGACTTAGTTCCTGGACAAAACAACATAGGAGCAAATATTCATTAAAAATATTCCTTTGGTTTTAATACTAAGTTGACATTTGTTTAGAAGTTTGAAGTTTTCCTACAGGAAAACTGAAATGATATTTATCAAAAATGCCCACTGAACACTGAATTTATCAGGTAACAGGAAAAATACTTAACATCATCTTAATTAGAAAACAGAAAATAGAAATTAAGTACTTTTCAAATCTCCTCTCTTCCTTGCAGATATCTAATATAGCTACACAGTTCTGATCCCCATGACTAACGTCCACCCCCACACATTAGCCATTTCCAAGGATGAGTTCACAGTACCATTTGCTTTCTTTTGGATAAGTACCTTTTCAACAGGATAGCCAACAACAACTTCATCATCTACAGCCAAGATCTGATCTCCAACTTTCAGCCGTCCATCCTAGATGGAAAAATGGAAACTTTTGAGTGATTTTACAGACAGAATTCCCTTCCTCACCAGTTTCTGACTGTAAGAAGGGGGAGGTCTCACCTTGGCTGCTGCCCCATGCTCTGTTAGACTCTTTATGATGACCCCACTGAGTGTATCTTCTTCACTTATGGCAATGCCCAAACCCCCTTGATCCTACAGAAGCAAAAACAGAAACACTTAGGAAATGTGAAACATGAAATTTATCCAAACAAAAAGGTATGTGACCGAAGCTTCTGAACATCATCTTCTTACTCAAAGGCTAGAAAAGCAATTAAAGATGTTCTAAAATCCACTCTTTGAAATCCCCTTTTCTTAAGCAAACTTTGAATTACTTTAGTGGGATTAAATTTCTCCTCCATCAAATATTCAAATGTTCTCATTCCTTCCCTGTGTCTAGTATCTCTAGTACTCAGTCGTGTCTGACTCTTTGCGAACCCATGGACTGCAGCACACCAGCCTTCCCTGTCCATCACCAACTCCTGGACCTGGATCAAACTCACGTCCATTGAGTCGGTGATGCCATCCAACCATCTTATCCTCTGTCGTCCCCTTCTCCTCCTGCCTTCAATCTTTCCCAGCATCAGGGTCTTTTCTTTTCAGCACATATACCAAGTAACATATCTCTAGTCACTTTATCAACAGATTCAGAAAATAAAAACGTATTCAACAACTTAATGAATGTACGTTTGAGAATTCAGTTCTGTGTAATTGGTTAAGTGACTCAAAACCAAAGCACACTCCTGCCTCCTTTTTCTGGCTTAGACATAACCACTAATACCGGTCCTTGCACGCCTGTTCCTACCCCTTATCCTTCAGCAGACAGGCTGCCCTGACACACGCTCTGTGCTTTCTGAGGCTGAAAACCCAGACTGGTTACTTCAAAGACTCAGGTTTTGATTCGATACACAGTGAAAATGCTCTCAACTCATGAGTCCAAAGACTTACCCTGAAAACCTGCCAAGGCTAGAAGAGCTACACCTACTTTGGCTATATTTTCCATACTTTGTTTCATCAAAACCAGGTGTTCCATAATGCTGGCTTTTACCTCTTCTTAACATTTATATGAATAAAATTTACTATAGGGTAGTGAATATTTTTGTTCTGGTTAGAGCAACTTCCTTCATTAGAGTTTCCATCCAGGCAGACAGAAAACAAGAGACAAGGGAGCTTACATGAGAGGCACACTTGCCCCTGGACTTTTAGGATCACGGCATCGAGGTAAAGCTTCATCATCATTTTAAAGGTCACGAACACCGCTGCTTTGCTGACAGAGACGATTAATGCCTGCTGACATTCCAGACTGTCTCTGCTCTTCCTCCTACCACCACTCTTTTCATGTGCACAATACAGAGACAATTACACAGGCTTACAGTCAGCAGAACTCAGCTATAATATACTTGCCGGCTAGATTTGGAAATCTGAATATGTTACTCAACATCTTGAAACCTCTATTTTCTTATCTCCAAAAAACCTGAATAATAATACTTGCCAACTAAAAGCTTACTGTGAGTATCAAGTGTAGTAAAGAAAAGGCTTGAAAGCCTGATACTCTACACAAAAGTGTTGTTATCATACATAAGTTTCTTCTACCTGTAACTCTACAGGATATAATCAAACTGACTTCACATAAAGTGTCAAAAATTGCCAGAATTTTGAAACCCCAAACCTTGATTTAGCGGTCAAAGAATCAGGCACAATGAACAGGAAGTTGAACGTGTTACCACACTGACAAATTCCAAGCTCAAAGTCAAGTAAATAACTGAGCTACCCTCTATTTCGGATATTGCACGCAATATTCTTTCCTAGTACCATAAAGAAATATTTCACTTGTATTAATATAAGTAATACTCTCTAATCTACCATGACTATAGGTACTCAATTCTGATATTTCATTCTATTATAGTCTATTTATTTAACTGTGGTCAGAAAAGTACTTTACTAAGTACAGAGGGCATTTGCTGGCTGTTTACCTATAGAAATTCAAAGATTTGCATTAAAATATCCTGTCCCCTCTCCCCTGCTGTCTCAAAGGACTCTCTCTGACATGGCAACAGAATGAGGGATGCTGGAATGGACATGTATGGACTTTTTGACAGAAAAACCTTTAATGACTTCTATTCTTTTCCCTTTACCCACAACACAAACTGCTCATGACAACTTTTCTTAAATATATATGATAAGATCAGAGCAATCCATTTTTGTACAGGGTTATTTATTTAAAAAAAAATAAACCAAGAAGAATCAGTTTTTCCACTAAGTGTGTAACAAACTGACCACGTAACCTTTAGTTACAATATCAAAGTTAAGACTATCATCTCCAATTTACAGGTAAGAAAAGTAGAGGCAAAGCAAGATCACAAAATGTGTTAAGTCTGTAACTGATGAAATAGGATTCAACCCAGTCAGATGGCCTTTGGTGCCCTGCTGTGGAGCTGGGGCGTCTCAAAGGAAAGCACTCTTTTCTGCTGTAGCATTATACATAAAATTCCTCTGTCCCGCTATTCCACCTCCTCCCTTCCTCTCCTCTTCCCTGAGCATGTCACTGCTCTTTCTGTTTAGTCTGTTCATCCACTGTCCACCTGCATTCCAGCACGAACCTGCAGCACCTAAAAGCATTTACAGGATTCTGTTCAACAAACCACCTCTTTCAAGTGGTCACTTGAATCCAAGGCTCAGATCTTTGCAAAAGCAAATACCTCAACGATGCCTATCAGTGAGACTTCTAGGCATTTGGGCTTTCAGTCTGACAAAAGACAAAGCCTATAACTCGTTTAATTTTTTATTTCGCCCATAGCAAGTCCTTGTAAATAAATCACACATGAGATCACTAAGTGTCATACCTTGGGATAATCATAAAGGCAGGAGAAGCTGGAACCCTGCTCAAGTATCAATTAGCACAATGGTTATCAAACGTTAGTGCACACTGGCATCATGGAGAAGGCTTATTAAACCATGAGCTGAGGGCATACCCCAGAGCTGCTCCTTCAGGAGATCAGGGTGGGCCAAGCACTTGCAGTTCTAACAAGCTCTCAGGTGATGCTGATGCTGCCGGTCTGTGGAGACTACTTTTGGGAACCAGTGAATCAGAACACCAGTGTCAAGGTCCTCACATCATTTCATTCCAATTCTAAGCAGATTTACCTTAGGAAGTTCTAGATGTTGCACGTTTGTCAATGAACTGAGGTCAACAACTGCGTCAGAAGTAGTAACACTCGGTTCAGCCTGGCAGAGGGAAAAAAGCGACAAAACAGGCAAATGTTATATAGTTTTGCTTGACTAAATAGTTGTTTATTGTTGTTGTCTAGTCACTAAGTTGTGTCCAACTTTTTGCGACCCCGTGGACTGCAGCCCACTAGGCTCCTATGTCCATGGGATTTTGTAGGTAAGGATACTGGAGTGGGCTGCCATTTCCTAACCTGGGGATCTTCTTGATCCAGGGACTGAACCCATGTCCCCTGCATTGGCAGGTAGATTACTTACTGCTGAACCACCAGGGAAGCCTCAAAGGGGCCACTTAATTAACATTATTTCATATGCTATATTCCATCATTATAATTTTAATACTTAATGACATTGATGAACATTATATCTTAAAGATATGAATGAGGTGTGATTAGCCAGCAATTACTTTGGAGCACAGAAACATAAAATGCTTCATAAGACTGCACGGATTTACTCTACAAGGATGCCTAATAGTAACCCAGCTCCGAACAGCGCAAGCACTGACACACAGAACGCCAGCAGAGGCACCACTCACTATGTTTTGCTGTGCTACACGTCAAGTGGATGTAGGAGCTCTTAGATGTTTTACCTGAAAGTTATTAAAATCCATTTTCTTGATGGACATTTTTGGTACAACTCATATGAAAATAAAATTTTCTCCTTTATAATCTTGAAAGACCACTTGATTTCACTCAGTTCCCCATTGTGATCAGTGAGTCAGTTCACCAGCATGAGACAATGATTTGTGCATCTTGCGTACAGAAAAGCCTAATGTTTAGACATTAATTTATGGAAGAGTGTTTCCAACTCTACACCTTTTCCACGGATAGTATCATACTTCCTCTAATTTTAAGTTTTCATTCTCTATCTCCTTTTACTCATTCTAAACAAAGTAAACACAAAACTTTCACCAAAATTCTCTTAAATTTGTGTCATCCTCTGGCCATGGCCTCTTCTTTCCTAAATTTTCTCATCCACCATTTGCTTTATCAAAATCACTAATAATCTTCTAGTTGGCAAATACAATGAACCCTCTTTATTCACCTTCTCACTTGAGTTCCCCGCAGTATTCAAGACTGTGCTATATATACACCCTTTCTCAATGGGGCCCTCCTCAGCTGCTGTGCGACCCACCCGCCTGGCTCTTCATTTTGGACCTGTCAATTCTCCCTACAACTGGTATCACCCAGTTCTGCCCTCGGCTCTCATCTTCCTAAACGTCCTCCACAGACAGGCTGAGCTCCCATGGCTCCCAAGCTGGCATCTATGGGGATCCATCTCTAAACTTCAGACCAAATGTCCCCGTGAACACTTCTACAAGGCTTTCCAACAGACACTTCGTTCTTAAGCTGCCTCAGAGAGAAAGTTCTCTATTTTTAAATAAATACCTGCTTCTCTTTTTTTACTTTTTCTTTTCTGATAAAAGTTAACCATCTATTAAGTCACCAAATCAGACATCTGGAAGCCTGGTACATCTCATCTGTTTCATTCTGTTTCCTATGCATTCTCAGCCCTCAAATGGTACCTGGTGTAAGTGAATATATCTGTTGGATGAATACATTCTCAATCAGTCATTTTTCCTCACTGAATATATTTAGTTAGGGATGAAGTGATATCTATTTGGGTTCTAAATACCTGACACAACCATTTCTTCTCTCTCTCTATTTTTGAGCATCAGTTCAGGTCTTCCATATCTATCCCATGAACTACTTTAATTTTCTTACTCCCTTCAACTTAACTTCTCTGTCCTGCAACCTGTGATTTTTCTCTATACCATTTCCAGAGTTCTTAAAAATAATCTTCATTCTTTGAGTCTGCAAAGATATAGCCTGAAAGACAAGGTCTGCATGGTGATCCTCATGATCCAACCCTAGCTGTTCCCCACCTCCCACTGTTCAGCAGGGCTCTGCAGTTATCAATTCTCTCCATTTGCCAGAGCCTCCAGCCCATCCCTCAATCCATGTCCTCTGCTTTCAACGTTTATGGCCCCCAAGACGTCTACTTTCAATGTACACCTCATGTGCGACCTCCCCTATGTTCGCATTCTCTCCCCAGAAGTAACACTGTCAACTCCTTTTCTACCTTCATTATTCCCTTGACAGGCTCTACTACTAGGCTTCATGTAAGCAGTGCTTATTTACATGAGTGTTCCATAAACTAGGCTATAAACACATTGGGGATCAAGAGGATCAAGAAATTTACTTCTCTCTTATATCCCTGAAAGGGCTCTATAATTGTTAGCTAAATTAATAAGTGATGCATAAACTAAAGCTTTCCAGAGAAATAAATATAAGCTACAAACCTCATTTTGAAGATTCTCCGAGGTAGCAGGCAAGGGTTCCACTGTATGCCCAGGACATACAGCCATCTGATTCACTGCATCTTTATTTCTAAATGAAAAAAAGCACTAACCTGTAATTTCATGACCATTCATACTATTTTCATTCTTTAGCTTGAAGACTCAGATTATTAGACAAAATTCTGTAGCCACAAAGACTTGGAACTACAACACTTACACGATCATGTATGTTTCATTTTTATTCAAAAGAATCAGAATTGGATGCCTAAGGAAAAATATTTATAAACCAGGAAAAGAAAATGCTCACCTGATAAAAATTATTTTTACTTTAGAAGGGGCACATTTGATGATTGATGAAGCATTCTGATGACTTCTTCCATATAAAATTTGACCATTGATCTATGAGAAATAAATATCATTAATTGAGCCCAGAATTTTAATTTCACAAATTTTTATCTCCTTTCTAATGAAAAGGACTTCCCTGGTGGTGCAGTGGTAACAAATATGCCTGCCAATGTTTGATCTTCTGGGTTGGGAAGATTCCCCCAAGAAGGAAATGGCAACCCATTCTAGTATTCTTGCCTGAAGAGTCTCATGGACAGAGGAGCCTGGTAGGCTACAGTCCATGGGCTCACAAGAGTGAGATAGGACTTGGCAACTAAACAACAACAATCTAATGAAAAGCATATTTTTTTTTCTTCCTTTAAAATAGTACATACATTTTCTTTCCCAGAACATGAACCTGACTTTGATGCTGAGTTAAGAAAAAGCTCATGTTGAAAACCAACATTAAAATTCCATGCATGTAGTCTGATCTCCATGGACTAACAAGGCATCACTTGGACTGACTACAGGAGAGTATCCAGGCAGGCAACAAGCTTCTAGAGTACTCTGTACAAGCAAGGGCTCTGCAGAAGCATCTGTGATCAGCACAGACTATCCTGGAAAGGCCTGACTATCACAGTTCCCAGTTAATGTCAGAACTCAAGGCCTGGGGGTAGGCCACAGGGAGAAGCAGTGCTGGTATATTCAGGCTTCAGGCAGTGGAAGGTGCTTAGGCAGCAGACTACCTAGAGGATACCACCAGTCATCCTGTCAGTTAGCCCTGCTGACTGAGCCTTCCCAGCAAAGAGGGAAACACAGGAGGCATGGAAAATGAGCTGAAACAGTGTAAAGACACGTGGATCCCAGCCTATAGGAGGCAAGGACAAAAAATCAAGCAAACACAGTTCTAAACACTATAAAAGTACAGTCTGCAAGTTTATTTTGCTTAGTGAGCTGAATTACTGTTAATGTTTTTTGGCCTTAAATTCAATCCCACAACAATCCACCCCCATCAAATCTACCATGAGGGATTCAACTTCTAGAAGGTCCAGGGATCAGTCTCATTACAGGGGCATGATTGGTCATATGGTTTTTCAAAAGCTCCTAATAAAAATGCAGCATACACAAACAACTGTTTTTGAAGTGTGATCTTTATTACTGTCTTGGGGCAAAAATTTTTTCTGGTGCTACATAGTCACAACCTTTAATGGAAGTTAATGGGAACATGGATGGTACTTAGTAGAGATTTGGTCTCAAGCCAAATTTGCTGCAATGCATATTTGTTATTAGGTGAGTGATAGTTTTCTCAGTCAACACATGAGACCCAGCTGGGTTTTCTGGCAACTGATGGCTCTGTCACAGTAATTTAGTGGGAGTAAATGCAGCGTTTGCCATAAGAACTTACCTCTAGAAGCTCATCTGCAATCTGCAGTTGACCATCTTTCCCAGCTGCTCCGTTTGGATCAATCCCCACTATAAAAACACTCATCCTCGATCGGTCTTTGTTCCCAGCAAGACTCAGACCCAAACCACTACGACCTTTCTCTAGTTCGATCATGTGGAGCTCGCCTGTGAGGGTTCCGTAACGTTCTCTGATATTTTCTGCACACAACAAGAACAAAAAATCCACAGGGAGTAAGAGATAATTCACAGCCAAATGCTTTACTTTGGACGGTTATTGAGAATGGCATTTTAAGGCCATGACTGTACCAAAATATAATTCTTAGCGGTTAAGGAAAGCTAAACAGACTGGCCTCTTGGGCGTCAAGACTGGTTCCCTAGAGCACCCAAATTGTGAGTAGCTTTTCTCCCCCTAGGATACAGAGAGTATGCTGTCTGACTAATCTGTTCACCTGAGGTGAGCAGACCCAAAGAAGTAATCCATGTGATCATGTGAATAAGCTCTCCAAAGACTGTGATTAAAACAGAAAGTTACTTTATCATTTGCAGAGAACAGAACATCCAGAGGATTTGTCTTCCCTGGTCAGGGGAAACTTTTCTCCCGCAGCAACACAGACACTGCACATTGTATCATGCTGGGTGGTGCTTGGTACACAGATCCAGATTAGATGGAATGGGTTTTCTTATTGCACAGAGCCATCCAACCAAGACACATGGACGTACCTGTTCTCATTAAATGAGACCTTTCATATCTCCCATCTCCCATGTTCAAAAGGTAGAGTTTATTCTGTAATCTGGTAGGTGTCCCAGGCCCAGATGAACAACCAGCCAGTGGCTAACACTTACCACCACGCACGTGAGGGAGCTAATAACCTGTTTTCTTGAGCCATTAAGTTTTGGAGTGTTTTGGAATATGATAATAGGTAACTGAAACATTCCATTTCATGTTTTCCTCAGAGTACATTCTGGCCAGTTTGATTGATTACCAAAATATTCTAATTTCATTAGAAATAAGACTAAGAAAACTGCAAACTTTACAAACCATCCCTTAGAAAATCTTACTAAAGGGTTAATGTCATGCATTCTGTATTAATTCTTAATTGCACCAATTTCATAAACTGCCATTTCCTGATTCCTTCTAGAATCTAGCAGTACAAATTTTATACTTTGTACTTCCCCAAAGCACATACCACAGTATTCTTAAGGAAAACAATTACATTTTTTTAAATGAAACTTTTTAAAGCACTGACACATAACTTTGGTCTAATCTCTGTAAAATGGCTTATTTCGTTAGGAAACAGAGACACTCCCATGATTCTATCAATAATTGCCTTCAAATGATTCCTGTGCATCAGGCATTGTGCTCAGACATTATCTAATTAACCCTTAGCAACCTGAGGCAGAAAGCGCATTTTAAAAGGGGAATAACCACCAAGCTGCAACTTAGAGGTCATTAAACAACTTGCCAAATGCCCCAAGTTTTTCATGTCAACACTTACACTATGTTACCGTGTTAGTACAGAAATACTTAAATTCCAGGTTGTTTAAATAGCAACAACAAATACATTTTATAATGAGGAATCTGAGGCCTAAAAGGGGTGATGCTCTGTTGGAGACCATGAGAGGGCAGATCCAGGACAGCTGCTGAGAGTGTCCTGATCACCTCAACTTGCAGAAAAATGCAAAGCGGGCTTGAACGGGGTTGCAGATTTACAAAACAGAAGAATGTGATTTCATGCCTCAGGAATGTGTGTTATACTCAAGTACAACAAACATTAGTTTTTTTTCCTACAAAAAACTGCATTATGTGTAACTGAAGATAAAATGTATTTACCCATCTGGGGCATAAGCCTTGAGAGAACCAGAGCTATGAACAATTTGATACCTCTTACAAATCAATGCATTTGAAACAGACAACTTACTCCAGCTGTAACCAAACTCATCCTCTTCATCCACATCTTCTGAGGTTTCATTTGCAGATGACAGAGCGTGATCCCCACTCATTTCTGCCAACACTGGAGGCAGGGGTGGAGGCGAGTGGCACAGAGGAGGCTTTCCTGGCTCCGATTCTGACTGACTGGGCACCTGTGGGAACAAGAAGAATGCAGTGGGTATGTCCAGTCTAAGGAAGGAAAACTCAAGGAAAAGAAATAAGACTGCAACATCAAAAACCAAACTACTAGCTTTAAAATATCTAACATTAAATAATGGGAAAATACACATATATAAAAATGGCAGACAGGATTCAGGTAAAGCTTAAATACACTAAACAAATCAGTATGTT
The DNA here is from genome assembly GCA_006410935.1 of Redunca redunca. Lineage (NCBI taxonomy): Eukaryota > Metazoa > Chordata > Mammalia > Artiodactyla > Bovidae > Redunca > Redunca redunca. The sequence goes on from SJYQ01095256.1 coordinate 484,361, forward strand.
CAGAGCACAATCCATGAAACGATTATTGGTATTTTAAGGTGAAGAATTACTCAATTTGCAGGCTTAAATAACTGAAGATGGAAAAGTTGTACAAATTTCGTGTTTTACAGAAAAAAAATCTCATTCAAAATTCTAGACAAGATTGTGGAAGTCTAAAAAAGTCTTCCAAGAAACTGGAAACAAACTAACAATGTTAATCATGTAATTGAACAAAGCAGTTCAAAGCTTGTTAGTGAGATTATATATAAATATTTTTATTGCTACCTGAATCCTCTCTCCACATGACTCAACAAATTCATGAAATAAGCACTGCACATGCGGGATCCTCTACCAGGGAGACTGCGTGTTAGCAAAGAGCACACAAATTCAGATCTGAGGGGCTGGTTTTAAGGGACAAAACCACCATCCGCTTGCCAAAGTAGCCCTAAACATAAATGGAAAAACAGGGTTGAATACTTCATAGAAAGCCAAAGCTTGGTTGGTATGTTTGCTGTCACTTAAGTCTACAAGTCTTAATTAAAAAAAAAAAAAAGGGATTTGATATCATCGGGATCTTTCCTTTTCTTAATTGAAACATAGTGGGTCAGGTTTCATATTATAGATTCTCAAGCAGATTAGGGTTAGAAACAAGGCCATGAGAAGAGAAAGATTTTGTTCAGAATAACCTAGCGAAACTAGGTTATTTTGCTTAATTTCTTTGCTTAATTTCTAACCTAACCCAATGCACTTTCCACTGTATCATGTTTTCTCCTCCAGTTTCTACAGTAAGACACAGAGTACCTAAATCAAGGGTCAAAGACACCCAGTTAAAGTTCTAACCCGTTGTCAGGTTGTCCCTGATGACTTGAGCCTACATTTCTCCTTCTTTGTCTATTTTACTGTTTTTCTTCCCCATACAAAAGTCCCTCTGATATGTCTCGTTTTATTCTACATGTGTATATCTGGAAAAAAATGTGATTAAAAGTACTTCTTACAGAATACACTAAATGAAAGGAATGTACAAATACTTAGAAATTATTCAATGGTATTAAGAGTCAAAATACATCTAAAAATAAAACCACAGGGCACTGAATATGATCTTTCTTTGATGATGCAGATACTACTTCAGGACTCTAAGCTGCCCCAAAAATGGTCCGTTAAACATGATTTATTATTTTTCTGGCAAAGCACAGGTGAGCTGATTGACAGCCACTAATGGATGGGCAACAGATTTTCAAGTCACAGAATCTGCTGTATTTAAAATGCTTGGTTTACATATCATTGGTCAAACAGATAAAAATTAGTGCCAACAGAATCCTGTTATCTTCCCAAGTGCTGTACCATAAAACTTTCAAAAAAGCAATGTACAAATACATAAGAACAAACAAATAAAAAAACTTCATTTGATCCAGAAGGGTCAGTAATGATACTAAGGTAGGGAGAAACATGTAATTTAGAATTTTTCTCATTAAAATCCTTTTAAAAATTTACTAACAATGGAAAATTTGAGAAGCATGAATTAAGCCCATTTCATTTTCAAAAAGTAGAATCAAGTCTAACTTAAAATTGTCATAATTTTAATAAATTTACAGATGCAAATTTTATAGACTGTACCCTTTGCATAACTTTCCTGAGCTGTTATTTTCCTTAAAAACAAATGAACAAACAAAATTGCTTGCCTAAAAACTATTCAGGATCTTACTTAGGCAGAATATTTTCATACCGTGAATAAACTCAAATGTTGCCTTAACATAGCTGGTTAATCATAAAGCCAATACAAGCCTGCATTTACTAAAAAGGAAATAAGTGTTCTGTTTTGTTATGCCTGATACTCTCATTCCTACTGAGATTGTAGAATTTAGCTTGCCGTTGACACTTCTAAAAATTTATCCACAAAAACACATCTTTAACGAAGACCATTCAGCCCTCATTGGCAAAAATGCAGTGTACTTGAAATCACTCCATGCCATGTATGCACACAAGTATAATGTACACGCATAGCACACTGTAGCACACTCACTGACTCAGGAGAGTTTCACACTAAGACAAACCTTAAACGGTGTGGGAGCAAAAGGATTAGTTGGGGAACAACGGAAGAGAACTCTACTTGATTTCTGTAATGCCTACAGTAACAGAAAACATATTCCTTCAGATACAGCGTCTTTGATTATCTGTATTACAATAACATGGAAATCCAATGAATATTCATAAAATGCTTCCTGAAAAAAACTGTTAACAGCTTTTCTCCTTTCACAATCAAATTATAGTATACAAATTCTCGTAAATTTTTGTTCCATTTTTGGATTTATAATTTCATCAGAATATGACAAATCCAAGTATAGATTTACAAATGTTGAAAACAGTTCCCTGCTTCCTGATCAGGCATTTACATGGACATCCTTTATGAATATTCAACAGATTCTTGCACATACACAATTATGTGTGGGCTGATTAAGGAAGAGGTTTTAGGACCACTTTGTATAGAAGGACTTAAATCAATACAAGGTTTTTAGAGAAATTATGTATGAAAGTAGCTTATATGTTTTGCAATTAACAAAAATTTATATATCTGAAAATTCAACTCACACCAAAATATAAGAAGGGCAGTGGACTCATGATTTTCCCTTACTCTTCAGAAGGGCCATCTAATTTCAGCTATAAAAATGAATAGGTTCTGGCAAGAAAATGTGCTTAAGAAAGGATTTGCATGCCCACTCCAAACACACAGTTGTTTTTTTTCCTTGCCCAAATTCAGTCAACACTGAACTGGGACAAATGCACAGTAGCAACAAAGAACAAAACATTGGAAAAGGCAATGGCAAGACAATGGTCATTATCCAACCTTGTCAGCGTTGAACTGCAGAGAATCAGCAAATGGGTTAGTGCTGCTGAACTTGTACTTAGGGTAAAGGTTGTGCGGCAAGGAAGGCAAAGGGGATTTCTAAAAGGAAACATAAGAGGCGCTGAGCGCAAGAGAAATGTATTTAAAACAACTCCATCATAAGGACAAAGTAATTACTGATTTAAATAACTGTGTGACATCAGATCCTAACAGATTTCATCATTAATAACATCTTATCAAACAGTTTAGAACTAAGTGTTTCCTAGAGCAACCTGAATCCACACTCAAATCTAAATCTGGCCACAATACACATAAGCAAGTCTATCAAACTGGCCCCAAATTTCTTTCATTTTCACTGAATGTTGTCACTATCACTGACAGATAAGCCTATATATTTCACTCGCTTATATTAACATGTTTCATGCATATCAGTAAACATGCTTCAGTATTAAAAACCATAAATGGTTTTTTATTTATACTTAGAAGCAAATTATGCTGTTTTGGTTAAAAAAAAAATAAGAGTCTATCAGTTGCAGAATGCAAATTACACATGTGCCTTCCAATCCACTGGTAATCTTCAGTGTTATGTCATTTTGTTTCTCAGTTAGGAGTCTTTTTATACCTTGATTAGGTTTTAAGGTTGCTTCAATCAATAGTATTATTTAAACAAGAAAATCAATAATTTTTAAAGAAATGAACCACTTCCTACAGTGTTGTTTTCTATCTGCCCACTTTTTGTGGTGCTAGGAACATCACAAAATATAGACAGACAGCTATTTTTAATTTCCTATAAAAGTTCCCATTTTATTGGGGAATTTATGAGGTTTGGGTAATATGTGAAGTCCTGCCTTAGAGTGTTCACATAGGTTTTGTGGCTTGCCTGATCTGTCCTGAGCTTGAACTATTGGAGTTGAAATATACATATTACAGGCAGGATGACTGCCAAAGAGAATGTAGCATTTTCATAGTAAAAAAAAGTAATTTCCTTAGCACAATAAATTTTTTTTCACACTACTTTTTCTTTTATTGACTATATCTTTCAGAGGAAATTGCAGACATTTAAAATTCAGTTTGGCTCTAATTAACTGTTTGTGTTACTTCTCTCTATAAAAAAGCCCTACTGGCAAGCATCGAGAGTAGGAAGGGGTTGTCATGTGACACCACCCTGCACTCCACAAAAAGTACCCTCACTCAGTACGGCTATACTAAAGCTTATGCCACATCACCCTTTCAATCTGCTCTTCCTACAAAGTTTTTTCCTACAGAAGGAAGATGGGCAAAAGAAATGGGCACGCTGACATTTCTGCTTATCTCAACTTTCCCTCTGCTTTTCAATTTAAAATGTCAACTCCTGCTTTACAAAAGGGAAGATCACAAATGCAAAAAAAAAAAAAAAGACCATTTATTAAGGTGGAAGAAATGACCAGGCAGAGATTAAGAACACATCCTAGGCAAAATAACTCAATGTTATAGAAGGTAGATTATTTCTAATCCTCATACATGGAATTGTACAGTTTTACATTTCCTTTATAATTCTGTAGAACAAGATGAATCAAAATAATGATGACAACAAATGAAATATTTGAAAAAAACTGTTTTTTTTTGCTTGGCTTTGCTTTTTGCTTTTTCAATTTGTGGCTCACATAGGATTAGAATTTGGCCCTGAAAGGAGAATATAAAAGTACAGGATGAGCACAGCACATGAAATAGCAGAACATTCTATTATTAGGGAAGGATTTATAGGGCGAGTGTATTTCTCATTAAAAAATCAATGACAAAACTTGTGTTTATAGTTCCAAGGGCTGATAAAAATAGAAATGTTATTAACTCAGAAGAACAGGGAAGAAAGATCATCCTCTGGCCCAAATTAGTGGGGCCCACCCCTTAATTTGACAATGCGGTCAGAGTGAATTGTGAACTGTCACACAGGTGGAATTATCGAGGTTAGTTCTGGGAAGTTCTAATTCTTGAACAGTTGAAGAGCTAAAAAGACTGACTAATTTTTAGTCTATGTACAAGATTTTCTTGATGCTTTATTACATCTACAAATAAAACATTTACCATTAAGAGACTCTTATTTGGTCACTAAGTTGTGTCCAACTCTGAGACTGACTCAATGGGCTGTAGCCTGCTAAGCCCTTCTGTCCATGGGACTCTCCAGGCAAGAATACTGGGGTGGGTTGCTTTTTCAACTTGGGGATATTCCCAACCCAGGGATCAAACCCACGTCTCCTGCACTGGCAGGCAGATTCTTTAATACTGAGCCACCACGGAAGCCCAAAGAGACTCTGAAGTATTTATGATATTTTTCCCTGTAGATTCCTGGAGACATGACTCTTTTCACAGATAAGTAAATTACGGAAAACTAAATATATCTCATTTTGTTGTACTGAGATAAGGTGTGCATACTAAGTTGTGTCCAACTCTTGTGACCCCATGAACTGTAGCCTGCCAGGCTCTCTGTCCATGGGATTTTTCAGGCAAGGATACTAGAAGGGGTAGCCGTTTCCTTCTCCAGAGGATCTTCCTAACCCAGGGATCGAACCTGCATCTACCTGCACTGCAGACAAATTCTTTACCCACTAAGCTATTGGGGAAGTCCTAAGTCACTACAGTCATATCCAACTCTTCGCAACTCTAGGAACTGAAGCCTGCCAGGCCCCTCTGTCCATGGGATTCTCCAAGCAAGAATCCTGGAGTGGTTGTCACGTCCTCCTCCAGATCTTCTGGACTCAGGGATCTCTCATGTCTTCTGCATTTGCAGGAGGGTTCTTTACTACTAGCACCACCTGGGAAGCCCAATATCTCATTTTAAAAACAATTTTTTTCTCATTTTCCAAAGCAAAATATTACTGTAGAGGAGGAAAGAGATCTTTCCTGTACCCATCTTAAGACTCTGGGTTGGATCTCTGTAACAACAAATTAATGAGAAAGAAACATGCATATTGATGTAACCTAAGCTCTGTGTGACACACAGCCTCCACTGGGAAATGAAGACCAGAAGAAAAGGTTAAGTCCGAGTGCTTTTACAGGAGGTCTGATGAAGAGTAGAAAGTTGGGGAAAACATGACAGGACAAAACAGCATGAGCTAAGCATATTTAACTGGGGAATACTTAGCAAGGCCTGTTCATTCAGATTCCTCTCAAGGGTCCTCCTCACCTGGGAGGTAAGGATGTGCGTCTCCTGAAGATCTCTCAGGTGAGTCTTATGACCCGCTTCAGGGGAGAGAGGTCGGAGTCCTTCTAGCACCTGCCTTTTCTCAAATAACTTCCATTTAAATATTCAGTATGCCAAGGTGTTTTGTTTTAGGGTATCAGGTCCTAAACCCTGTCATGTATCATTTGACTACTCATGTCATTCTAAGCAAGATTTATTCTGGAATATTACTATAAATCAGGTGTCATTATACCTCAGATAATAAAATAGGGATATTTTCCAGGTGCATGAGAAAATATCTTCCTTAGAAAATGCAACTTGGCATTGAAAAAAATATTTGCAATTTAGTATTTAAAAGTAATCTGAGAATCCAACCCAGCAGTGTGTAGCACTGTCCTAAATGATACAAAAGTTGGAAAGTAAAAATAAAAGAATAAAACCCACCCACACACATAGAAAACAGCTTTAACTTAAACAGCCATTTACCAACATCATCACGCTGTGTCTATGTTTAACACAACAAATGGAAATAAATGTAGAAAGACCTGTAGTTATTTAAACAAACTGAACAGCATTTGAAAAGAATGCAGGATGATCTGGTCCCACCACTTGGCAGATTTTCTTATGTAAATGGATAATTATCTTCTAACAATAAATAACCGAATGATTAAAAGCTTCAAATGTGAAGATAACTGCTTACATTAGGAACCACTAATTAATTTCTTAGCATGAACTCAGACCAGAGCTACACCTGTCTTGACAACAAAAGGAAAAACCAACAAGATAAATCTGGTCACTTTGTTTCCTGGGGCACCAACTACTGAAAAGTTCCCTTTACTGATCTCTAAAAACCTTTTACTACGCTGCTTCCTCCATAACTTGAGCATTACTATCTTAAATTTTAATTTTAAAAATTAAAATTAAATATATTGTATGAATAAAATTACACATTTTAAATTTCAGATGATCTTTTTCACTTTTCTTACATGTGTTAACATTGTCTTTTTAAAGACAACAAACCCTAAAAGCTAATAAGCAATTATTTCAAAAAGAATCAATATGATAGAGATTCTTATATCCAGAAGTGGACCCTGTATGAGCCTCAGGACATCTAAGAAACTCCTGAAATGCTATGCTAACTTCTCAGTAAATCTCAAGAACTTTCTAAGGCCCAGGATGTTTAAGAGCTACTGCATAGGAAAAAAAAATTTTTTTCATTGAGGCATAAAGAAGATATAGAAAAAATAGTTTTAAACTACTGGCATAATGTTCATCTTTGGCAACATATCAAATATACAAAGCTTCTCTTAGTATCCTCATCCACAACATGCACTGGATGTGCTTAGATTTCTAAAATACCTTTAAAGCCATTTCACTTGTAATAACCAACAGTAAAATGGATTAATAGGCCTCTGTCCCCCAGAGGTTACACAGTGATCAGAGCTATTCAGTGACGGTGGCTGGGAAACAGCAGGTATGAAATTCTGAGTATATAAACGTACAGCTTAAACAAAAACAAACAACCAAAATATCCATCATATGGAAAGTTAATGTCCACTAGGATAGACAGATGCATTAAAGACCATGCATAGGAAATCACAGATTGCATACTGGAAATTCTAAATTTATAAAGAAAATGAACTCTCTCTAGTTTCTCAGAGACCTGACTAGACGTCACAGACTATCAACTTGAATAACTCCACCACATCCTTCTTAACAACTTACATATTTTATGACTATAGTGAAACTAATGATTATCCATCTAGATGCCTATGGGCCACCAGTGAATCCTACTTTTATGTGTTTTCAACAGACTTCAAGTGTCTGTTACACATGGTAGAAGGATTTTCAGGATAACTCAATGGGGGAAAAAAGCAGAATAAACTTTTTAAAAGTCTCCTGAGATTTCAAGGCTTCATCTCGGGTCCTGGAAGCAACTTGGCCCCGGATGCGTCAGATTAAGTTGAACGCTGTTGGATGCGCCTACCTTGCCCTTTGTTTTCGCTTACCCTTGGTCTGTTTATAATGCTCTGTACCAGAAAGACTACAGGGTTGCCTGCTTTCCGAATGGCTTCCACAGCTTGTTCATGGCTTGCATCTCTGAGGTCCATGCCATCCACCTGCAATGGAAGGCCTCAGCTTAACATTTTAAGAAGCTATAGAACAACAGAACAATTTGCCAATTTGGAGTTTTGAGAATCCTGGGTGAAGCTCCTAAAAAATCTTTTTCAGATTCAAAAATATTTCAGACTACTTGTGAGGCTACAGAATTTTTCATCTGTACAGCAGACTTCTGGTCCCTTTTTTTGGACACAGATTTATGTCTCTAAAAATCAACTGAAATAATAATTAGAATGAAGGCCCTGCTTCTACTTCCCTTACACTGCCCAGTTGTCCCTTTAAATTGACAAATCAGCATCATCAAAGAAATAATACAAGGGAACTGCCTACTAGCACTGTCTTCATCATAAAAGTCATTGTACAAATTTTCTTCCCAGTCATCACAGAGCGGTCTGGGAAGTGGCTGTGTTGTGTATTTCTATTAGGGAAGCTTGAAGTTAAAAACAAAATGCTGATGTAAAGAAAAATCAGCTTATGGTAAGGTTTGTTTGGCAAAACAATCTTTGCAATAGACATGACATGAGCTGGAAGCCAAGAAATTGTGCTTACTTGTTAGCAGATCTTGTATAAATAGCTTGAGAATAAAAGTTATTTTGGAACTTTTTATTGGCCATGGCTTGCCTGGGTGATGATCACCTCAGCTTATGCATTATATGAACAGGAAGGAAAACAGTCTGAAAGGCCAAATGCTAATCTTGCCAGAAAACTATAGGATACTGGTATACTTTTAACATTTCCAATTACCAGAGAATAATATATACAATAAAAATAGCAAAATAAGAGTAGACACAATTCTGAAAAATAAAATTATTAGATCTCTGCAAAGAATTTTATCACTGTATTTTATTGAAAATTTCCCTCAGGTTGATACTTAGATGAAATAGCAAAATCTCTTGCAGTGCATATTAAAAATGGCTTCTAACTTTTTGCAGAATAAAAGTATATATGTTTACTATATATTTCATTAGTGGGAAAATGTAACAGAAAATTAAATATCTTTGCTCAAGTCCAAAGAACTGTATACTTTTCACAGAATATTTCATACCTCTCTACTTTACATATATTGTCAGAGATTCTTAGCAGAGTCATGCTCTAGAATTCCAAGGATCACAGAGGCCTAAGGCTTTCTTATTTACTGAAAAAGATCCCTGCACATAACTGAATTCAAGAAACTGCCACTGAACAGTATTTTACCACATGGAAAAAAACTTTGTTCCAATTTCAAAGGCATGTTTAACTCTAGTGATACATTAAAACATTTTGGTGCAAAGTATGATTAATCCTTTCTCAAAATAATTATAAACATTTCTTAATTTTTCTACTAGGTCAAAAGTATTCAGTAGTGAAGTACTCATAAAGTAAATTGCCTTGGATAAACTTAAATTAGAAATTTTATGTAGTACTCTAATGAAGAAAGAATTCTTTAACATGGGGCTAAGGTATCATTTAATGAAAAGCAAAGATTCAGGAAGAGAGAGAAAAAAAAAACATCATTCTTCCTTATAAATGATCAGAAGGAAAAAAAATGAAACACCAGACAGAGCCCTTGCTTTCTCGCAAATCTCAATTTTTTTTGTCAGTCCTCAGTGTACATATACTTTACACAATATATCAATGCCCACAATGTTCAAGTTGTGGCTGATTCTTACCAACTTCTACACAATTAAGGCATCTTAGTGTATAAGTTATATGGATTTAGAAAATGAGAGACAATCACTTGTACAAAGTAAAACTAATGGTTGCCATAATAACAAAGTGATCAGTTGGTTTTTGTTTGGAAGTTGTCTCTCTTAATTGACTCTCTACCTCCTGACAACCCAGCTAGGATTTGCTGGCCTTCCTCTACACGTTTACTAAAACTATGCTTATGTTAATCAAATATTCATCACACTATTCTGAAGCAACCTGATTACTTGTCAGGTCTGTCCCACTTGACAGGCAGGCTAGATGTTTTATTTACCGTGGGATGCCCAGAGCCTATTATAGCACCTGGAATGCAACAGTTGCTCTAGGAAAACTTGTTGAGTAAATGACGAGCGACTTGTGAGAAGAGTAGATACAGAATATTAAACTTAGCTTTGAATGAAGGGATTAGATACAATTTGACCAAATGCTTCTCTCACATATAACGGAATAACTGTGTACACACATGCACACACATACCAATGCACACGTGCACATACCAATGCACACACTCATACACACAGCCCTCGGTGATGAGTGGGGAATGGGCAAAGCAACGATATGCAGGAAAAGCCACGCTTGGGTTGGTGGGGAGACCTTTCTATAAAAGGTAATGAGGATATTAGCATAAAAAATGTTACCAAAAAGACTTATTTAAAAAAATCTTATCCAACAACACTTAGGTATCTCTTGAAATAACATCTCATTTGAGGGTTCAACTGTGATGTGTACATTTTGTGTGTGTACACATACATTAAACAATTTAATTATTCCCCAAGAAATTTGCTTTGTTTTTTAACTGAACTTAGTATATTTATCTCAGCACTGACATTTTTTAGAACAGTTGGTTATACCTCTGAACACCTATCAATATATATATATAATTTGTCATCATATACTGAAAATAAAAATTATAGATGAAAACAAAAAAATAAGAAAGAAATTCTTTAACAACAAACATATTTTACTCGAGTGTTGAGTCAGTGTAAAGACGATGATTCCCTTGGTAAAGAGGATGGCCCAGGTGAGTAATTTTAGCACAGAAAGCTAACTGGAGGGTACCTCTACTATTCTATCTCCAGGTTTCAGGGTTCCATTTTTGCCAGCTGGACTATCTTCAAGAACATGTTTGATGAAAATGCCCCTCATCACTTCACCATTGCTTAGACGACTCCCCATCCCTCGTCCACCAACAATGCTGATGCCCAAGGATTTGCTTGGTTCTCGCCAAAGTTCAACCCTATAAAAAATAAAGAAAATTTTAAAGTCTCATAAGAAAGTACAGAGAGAAAGCCTCGTAAAGTTGGGTTTGGCAATGACTTCTTGGCTATAACACCAAAGGCACAGGCAGCAAATTAAAAACAGACAAATTTGGCGTCAGCAAAAGTAAAAGCTTTTTTTCATTGAAAAGTACTATCAAGTGAGTAAAATAGCAACCCAAAGAAAGGGAAAAAATTTGCAGACCACAAATCTGATAAGGGATGAACACCCAGAATATATATAGAACCCCTGAAACTCAATGATAACAACAAAAGAAAACAATCAAAATTGGGCAAACAACTTGACTAGATATTTCTCTGGGGACGATAGACAAATGTCCTGTAAGCACATAAAAAAGATGCTCAATATCACTAACCATTATGTGAACTAACACTGCTATGAGCCCACGTGCTGCCACTACTGAAGCTCAGGCACCTAGAGCCCATGCGCTGCAACGAGAGAAGCCACTGCCAGAAGCCCCCACACCACATCTGGAGAGCAGCCCCCGCTCGTTGCGACTAGAGAAAGCCCACGCGCAGCAGTGAATACCCCGGGCAGCAACAAAAGCTACTAAGAAATACCCGCTCACACTCAGTAAGATGGCTAATGCAAAAACAAACAAACAAACAAAAACAGAAAATAAGTTGTCAGGGAGAAATTGTACAAATTATGGAGAAATTAGAAGCCTTGTGCACTGTTCGTACCCATGTGAAATGTTACAGCTGCTATGGAAAAAGAGTATAGAAATTCCTCAAAAAATTAAAAACAGAATTAACATATGGTCTGGCAATTCCACTCCTGAGTACATACCCAAAAGAATTCAAAGCAAGGTCTTGAAGACATACATGTATAGTATGTTCACAGAAACATTATTCACAATTCACAATTAGAAATTATTATTCACAAGCCAAAAGGTAGAAGCAACCCAAGTGCCCGTGAATAGATGAATGAATCAACAAATGGCATATAAATACAAAGGAATAATATTCAGCCTTAAAAAAGAAGGAAATTCTGATACATGCTAAGATATAGATCATCTTTGAGAACACTATGCTAAATAAAATAAAGGACAAATCCAATAATTCCACTTATACAATGTACCTAGAATAGTCAAATTCACAAAGACTAATGGAGAACAGTGGTTGCTAGATGATGCAGGGAGGGGGAAATAAGAGGTTACTATTTAGTGGGTACAGAGTTTTAGCTTTGCAAGATCAAAAAAGTTCCAGAGATGGATGGCAGTGATGGTTACAAAGCAACGTGAACACACTTTATGCCACTAACCTATAAGATTAAAAGTGGTCCAAATGGTTAAAAATAATAATAATAATAAATACTTTTTTAAAAATTCAAAGGAATAAGATATTATTATACTGTTTTATAAATATCATTTGCTCAATTTGTTAAGGTTTTACCCATAGTAAGACAAAATTACTATAAGTAAATTACTTTTCCAATTAAGTGTTTTATATGGTCTGATAAATACTATTAATAATATATTTCCGAGACTGACTTGTTACAAGTTAATATTAGGCTCATACTCCAGGCTGAGGCACAAATGAATATAAAAGGACCATTTTCCAGGGGCTCTAATACTGCAGACATTAAAAACTTCAGCTACTCTCAAACAGATGGTAGCTTCTAAGCTTAGCAACCCAGTTAAGAGAGAGAACGTTTCTGTATGTACTGAATGAGAAGCTTACCTCTGCAACAGTCTGCCTCGCCAACACAGACCTAGAAACTAACAGCCGGGGCATGAAGAGTGGTTGCTAACACAGTCCTCTGTGATCTGAGCCCAGCATCTCCTAAACACGTCCTCCTCGGCTCTCCACTCCCCTCTTTCCACTCTTGGCTGTCCCCTTGCTGTTGCTGATGTTCATCTCCCGCCCTGGGGCCTTGCCGCTTGCTACTGCCTCTGTCCTAAATGTACTTCCTCCACCCACATAATAAGCGCATGAACTCATATCTAAGACCTGTAGATAGCAGTCAGAACCATGGATGAACTTAAAGTGCATGTCTTATGAAAAGGCCGGGATACAAGAATAAGGTGATTAGCACCGAAGTGTTTGGCCAAAATGAAGGGGCTCAGATGACTGGAAGCAAACAGGGATACCAAGTAGAAAGTTCTAAGACAGGTAATGAGACTCTGCCTTCTACTCTAACCTGCAGGAAGGGAGCTGATGATGGACATCAGACAGGAGAAGAAAGCTTGGTCCAGCATACCCTCAACCTTGACATGTGACGTGCTCCCAGAGGAAACGAAAGGTTGTAGGTAGGACTCCTGGGTGCTGAGGGAGGTCCTGGTAAGAAAAGACTGGGGCAAAAAAGCACCACAGTGAAGTGAGGGGAGGGACAACTGGTCACAGGAAGCAGATGAGGAAATACTTCTTTTCTCTGCACAGTACTTTTTTTCTTTATTAGAAATCTAAGACCCAGAGATCTGTAGTTGAGTTTAAAGGGATCTCACTATGATTCTTCATCTTAAGAAATCTGTGAGAAAAGCTTAAACTAGTTAAAATTCTTTTCATCACTTTCTTTCATTCTGGGAATTCTGTGAAAGACAAGAACCAATCTCTTCCCATTTCTAACATAAAAAAGGCAAAGTAGTAAAGTCAGTAGAGTCGGCCACTGTCTTTAATATTTAAGAATCCAGAATATAGGTGGGACTCATTCCCTCTTCTTTTAAAAATGAAAAAAATGAAAGAATAAAAGAAAATGTCTCATAGATTCTTAGTAGCTGATATACATTAGAGAATGGTTCTCATGATTCTCTGGACACTAAAAATAGCAGCGGCAGCAAAAACTCATTAAGGGCTTATGTACTTAGCCTTATTCTCCAAGTGAGCTCCACAGACTTGTATTTTACTTTCAAGTCATTCATGTGAGGTGGATGTTCTTGTCACTCTGGTTTACAAAGGGAAGAGGCACCGAGGTTAAACAGCCTTTGGATACCAGTCCCCTGTGCCGCCTTAGGATGTAGCATAGGCAGCCAAGTGGTATTAGATCCAGTCCTAAGAGGAAATGCTGTAATTCTTCAAAACATCAGAGCAGATAACCAAAAACAGAGCCGCCAAAATGACCCCAGCACTGAAGAACCGACCCAGGATACAAGAAGCAGAACACGGTCAACATTGCATGTTAAGAAGAAAGTAAGAGACCTATAAAAGAAAAACTGGGCAGAACATGTGCGGAGCTGGCTTTACAGAAAAATGTCAGCCTTTCTGGAGAACACAGATTTTCAAAAAGTGAAATTAATAAAACCAAGGTAAAATAGAGCTCGGAGGCCAGGTTGCCTGAACTCTGAACCAAGAGTTCCTGGGCTCAATTCCTGCCCTTCTGCTACTTAACAACTGGGTGACCCTCTTTTACTCGCTTAGTCTTTCTTTTCCTTTCCTCAGCTAGAAAATGGATCAAACAAGAGCCCCAACATCAGAGAGCTGCTGTGAGGATTAAATTCATGAATGTATGTCATGTGCAAAACAAAGTTTTACATCTTAGTAAAGCAATCAATAAATCTGATTACTCTTATTATGATGATAATATTCAATTCATATGACAAATGGACAAACCTGTATGCCAGCACCTCAATCTGTTATGCTTACACATTGTTTACTAAGAGTAACTGGGCTCAATATACCATATTCTAGCCATTGGGTTGATAAAAGCATTTTTAAAGATGATCATATGATGTGGTAACAAGGATATGGGGGGAAAAAAGCTCTCAAATCTTGGAAATAAAAGTAAAAATTGGTACAGCCACCTTAAAAAGCAATTTGACAACTTCTAGTAAATAACAGAATTAAATCTACAAGTCAGCAATTTCCCTTTGGAATACATATCTAGACAAATTCTCCAAATGTGTAAGAAAAATATACTTACTGCACAGGATTACTGTAATAATTGTTAACTACTCAAATATCAATCTGAAAATAAACTGAGCTATATTCATATACTGAAAGGCACTGCCACAAGTAAACTGAAATGAATTAGATATTTTTGTATCCACATGAGAGTGTACAAAAACATTCATTTAAGAGTAAGCAAGCTGGAAAATGATACATACAGTATGATATGATCCTGTACATGAAAATAACATGCAAAATAAATGTGTAACACAGGTTTTTTACAAATTTTTCTTGACTGCATGCAAGAATGTCCAGCAGGCTTCCAATGCTGTAAAGCATATTCATGACCCTTGTTCCTTATTTACTAAAAGCTCTAATTATTTTGGTAAGCTTCCTCATGAACTTCTATGAACTTCTCCCCTAAAAAAATTGAGGGATTCCATATAGTTAGTGAGGGCAGATTATCTTCTTTAAGATATACAGAATCTGTAGACATACTCTCTTGGTATAGTTACCACCATTAGAAACATCACTTAGCGTGACATGAAGGTTAAAATGATGTGAAGGTTAAAATTGGGAATTAAAGTATAAATATCTTCTGGTCCAGAAGTTGTACCCAATTTCTCCTCATAAGAAAATTTCATAATGACTCCTGTGCTCAACAATTTTCACTTGCTCTGGTATGAATAATAATGAAGAAGAAGCTGATGACTGCTAAGACCAACCACTGAGTCCTCACTGTGTACCAAGCATTGTACTGAGGACTTTAAGTGCATTATGATATTAAATTCTCTTCCAAATGTTAAAGGTTCTACTTTTTTAATTTTTAAATTAAAATTATAATTACTCTTTCAAAGATATTTTATTTAAGTATAGTGACACAGTACAGTGATTCAGTATTTTTACAGATTAACTCCATACAAGATTATGGCCATAATTTCCTGTGCTATACAGTATGTCCATGTTACTTATTATTTTGTACATAGTAGTTTATATCTCTCACCCCTAATCTTATCCTCCTGCCTTTTCTCTCCCCTTCGGTAATCACTAGTTCGTTTTCTATATCTGTAAATCTGTCTTGTATATACATTGGTTTATTTTTTAAAAGAGCCCATATATATGTGACAAAATAAAGGATTTCTCTATCTGACTTATTTCACCCTGCAAATAGCCTCTAGGTCTATCCATGCTGCTGCCAATGGAAGAATATCACTATTTTATGACTGAGTAATAACATTCCATTTTATGTGTGTCTATATATACATATATTTCCATCTCGCTTTGTAATTCCATCTAACTTACTTCTGCCTCTCTCTTCAAATAAACAAAAAACCTAACATCTTATAACTGGAGTAGGAAATTGCAACCTACTCCAGTATTCTCGCCTGGAAAATTCCATGGACAGAGGAGCCTGGCAGGCGACGGACTGCCAAAGAGTTAGACAAGACCAGGCAACTGAGCATGCAGCATCTTACAATATTTTGTCTGCCACGAATCTAGCACTTCTCTTCTCAAAGAGGGAAATAATGTAGCAAGACTTTGATTTTTTAAAGCGGTCTGAATAATTTTTTAAAAATTGAAATCAAAAAGTCATTTGATTTGCTGGAGATGCTGTTTCTTATGAAAGCAATATAAAAGGTTTCCTATACTTTGAACATGATTCAACCTAGAAAATGTTTAAAGGTGATGCAGCCTAAAGTTCATTTATGAGCTAGGCAAATCATCAAACTGTATTACACATCAGAAGAATAGAAATTTTTCTATTCTATAGAATAGAATAGAAATTCTATTTTTCTATATTGAGAATTTTATTTATTCATTATAGAATAAACAGTTAATAAATATGTAAAAGGCACCTTTCTGATGGTCATCTTTAAAGGTCTGTTCATTGATTATATTTTACCCTTAATGCAAAATATCTTACATTTTTCTTTCATTACTTTGTGTCTCTCTACACCTTGTCTAACTCAATACACAGTAGCTTCCTTAAAGGCAGGATTTATGTCATACACTTCCCTGTTATTTACAAAACTATCTGCCTCTCATCTTGTCAATAATCAGGAATCAGTAAATTCCTACTAAACTGAATCTTCTTCTACTCAGAATAGGGAAATATAAATAGTGATACACAGAGGTATATATGAGTAGATTTAGGAAAATCATCATTCCTATTATATATGAAATTCATTCTAGAAAGACCATGGGTTAGAATAACCACAGCCTATGATAAGATGCTCACACACACACATTTTGAATGTATATGTTTGAATATCTACTTTCTACAAATAATAGAAAAATTTCAAATTAACATTTGGTGGTTTGCCTAAGATAAACTTTACAGAAAATATTCCAATTACCTATGCATAATTTTCTCTAGTCAATTTTATTTAGTCCCTACTATGTGCCAAATCCTCAAGTACATATTAGTGTTAACCCTGTGTGATACATACTATCTTCTCCACTCTGTGGCCACAGAGAAATGCACAGTGAGCAATATTAAACAGCTTGCTCAAAGTCACAGTAGCAAGTTGTAATATAGTACTTGAAACCACCCCTCTCTATCTTTAAACCCTGAGTAGGCAGAAGACAGAAATAGTCCTTACCGCCTAGGCTGATTCCAGTTGCTGTAGGCTGCATTTTGAAGGTCACTCTCTTCCCCCTCTCCTTCTTCTCGCTCTGGTAGCTCAGGAATGTCTCTGGTAAAGAGTTAGACAGTGAGTACTCCACAATCCTAGTAAAGCCACACAGGCTGTCTTCTAGGTTCTTTATTATTGGTTTGGCTAAAAATACAGAACTGCTTCATATTCACCACAGTTGGCTAGTAAGTATACATTTTACATTAAAGGGAAAATAAAACCTGATTACATAAAATAAAAACCTCATACTGGAATCAATCTACTATACCTGAACTTCCCAGGTGGCACCTGAACAAACCCATGTGGGTTTGATCCCTCTGTTGAAAAGATCCCCTGGAGAAGGGAATGGCAACCCACTCCAGGATTCTTGCCTGGGAAATCCTTGGACAGAGGAGCCTGGCTGACTACAGTCCATGGGGTCACAAAGAGTCAGACACGACTGAGTGACTGACCACCCAGCACTGTAACTGAGTCTGGAGATACAGCAGAATGCAAAGTGCCTTGTCTAGGCTTTTTCTTTCCTAATGAAACATGGACAAAGGAAAGAAGGGAGTGAAGAATGGGGAAATGCTAGAATTTTTAAGAACAACTATTCAACAACTATTTCCTAAATTTTTCCCATGTGTGAGAAGGTAGACACCCCATGTGTGTTATAAGCGTGTATAGTCCCACTGGATCCCTGGCCTGACAGAGCTGAACATCAAGTATGCCAGGAGTGTAGCATCTCTACCGCCTCAGGATGGACTAAATGCTTTCCCTTCATCTTTTGAAGACAGATGGAAAATGCTTACGGTCCGCTTCTGCCCATCCAAAGGAGCCAGCTACAGTATTCTTACGGGAAGCAGTTTACAGGCACTTGAGTCCAAGGTCAGTTGTCAATTTCTACAGGAATTCAGATTTTGCCAAATGCCAAGCATGTAACAAAATATGTCCAATCTCTTAACTGACTATAAATATAACTGTAAAATAATAATCTTGTCCAAAAAATATTTGGTTTTTACCAAAGGTATACTTTGCATCAATAAATGGTATTGTCAGGACAATAAAGAATGGTGAAATCAATTATGGCATGGTCTTATGCTGTTAGGAAAAACTGGATTTCTAAAGAAATATATTCTTCTTAAAATAGAGAAAGCTTTAAAAACTCTAATTCAATAAATACTTGCAGCTGATATTTACCAAAACTGAAAAAAATCTGAAGATAGCATATGTTCAAATTATATCCATTCTCCCCAACAGGAATACTGAACTCTGTCAAACTATATCATCTTCAGACCTTGAGATCAGAAGTCATCTAATCTAATAATCCATCTGCGCTTCAATGTGTTTCCCAACATTTCTGCCAAACAACTGTGTGGGCTCTCCCAGAATGTCTCACTCTTTGACCTGAAAGTTAGATCTTTGCTTTTCATCTGTCAGAGGGAAACCGACCTGCCTGTGGTTCCTACCTATCTGTCGTGTGACAGAATTCTCCTTCTGTAATTGAGGAAGGAGACTCTGAATGAGGTTGGTCCCACAGAGACTAATCCTGACTGTGGGACAGGACGGTCAGGAATGGAGCCAAAATTTTCAAAATGATGTTAAGAAGCTGATTGAGAATGAAATAGTCAGAGTGAACCTCAATCTGAAAGATGCAAGACAGTCGGGGGAAGCAGAGCCTAACCCTCTGGAAATACCACTGGGGAGAATATGACAGAAAAAGTGGGTACAGAATACAGAGAGGAATGGGAAGTAAGAAAGAGTTCTTCTCTAAAACACCCAGTTATTACCCTAAAGCCCAGGCAGGGGGAGCTGCTCAGATGCAGTCACACAGACCGCATCACACGCTCCCAGCTTGTGAGCTGCAAGATGACAAATACAAATACGTGGAGTCTTCTCATACAAAAAGCCCCACTCTCTTCAGATGACTGTCCCATCTCCAATCATTTCACTAACCCAGATACGTTCCTATAAATGTGCTGATTATTCTTTATCCATCTTCAGGCGGGGTTTACAGGACTCAAGTGTCTGTGCCGCAGCAGAATGAACCTGTTCTGTGTCCCCACACTCACTCAGCCAAGAATGAATTAGACTTCTCGGCACTTATGTCTGATTGTTGAATATCAAATAAGTTTCTGTTAACTGTAACAAGTAACACTTTATATGTGCATTGCTACTGCTACTGCTAAGTCACTTCAGTCGTGTCCGACTCTGTGCGACCCCATAGACGGCAGCCCACCAGGCTCCCCCATCTCTGGAATTCTCCAGGCAAGAATACTGGAGTGGGTTGCCATTTCCTTCTCCAGTGCATGAAAGTGAAAAGTCAAAGTTAAGTCGCTCAGTCGTGTCCGACTCTTAGCGACCCCATGGACTGCAGCCTACAAGGCTCCTCCATCCATGGGATTTTCCAGGCAAGAGCACTGGGGTGGGGTGCCATTGCCTTCTCCGATATGTGCATTAAGATGCCAGAAACTGGCACAAAGTCACACAGTAAAGGAACAGAGATGAGACCTGAATTGGGCCAGTTTACTACAAAACCTGAGCTCTTAAACTCCATGCTATGCTGCCCCATATTTTTATATAGGGCTAGTACAATTCTTTTTTTGGATCCAATGGTTAAGAACGTGGAGCCCGACCATGTGCATTTAACCTTGATTCTTCCACCTATTAGTTATGAAACTTGAGCAAGTAACTTAATCTCTCTGGTGCCAATTCCTCCTGCATGCTTAAAGAGAAATCTGTTACTCAGGTGTTAATGTAACTGAAAAAAATGCAGGCCCACAGCTGAAAATGTATTGTGCATTCTTTTGGGGACAGCAATTTGACATTATTTCTCTCCCTGTTCTGAGCTCAGCAGCAGCATCAAAATCTAGTTTCTGCCTTTCCTAAGGGAGGAAAACAGGATACAGACTGTTTTTGTTTTGAGCATCCTTATATTAACAGCAAACGCACTCTTTTGCAGGGAAGCAGTTATTCACAGCGTTGACAGCTCAGGCCCTTTTCCTTCGTGTGCTAGGAGAGAATCAACATGCTGAAAGTGGCTTTTTTGTTTTAATATTAACATTTTGAGTGCTTTTAAGGCCTCAAAATTTAATAAGAATATCATGTTATCTTGTCATATTCTCTAATTAAGCCATGTTAAATGGTATTTCAGAGGGACACTGGAATTACTGCATCTTTTTAATAGGAAGTACCAGGTAGTTGTAATCAATTCATGTCATTAGCCCTAAGATGGAAATTCTAGACAGAAGTATGGCTGAGCTTTGCAAAGGGTGGAATGAATACTCTTTTTCCCATAAAATTCAAGGGGCCCTTTGGGCCATGACATTCCTTCCCTTTATTAAACACATAACAAACCTATCCTACTTTAATACTGTCTGCATAGCTGTAGCCACATACAATTTGCAGAGGAAAGAGTGATGCGATGTTACAATGCCTGCAGAGTCACTGGACACCAGAGTGTTATGGGTTGTTAGAACTTTTGTGAGCAGACCTCAGAATGTTTGCAAAGCTATTTCTTCTTTATAGCATACTTAAGGAGAAATCTGTTACTCAGCTGCTAATGTAACTGGAAAAAAACAGGCCCACAGCTGAAAATGTATAATGTATTCTTTCCAGAAAAGCAATTGGACATTATTTCTCTCCTTGTGCTAAACTCAGGAGCAACATCAAAATCTAGTTTCTCTCTTTCTTAAGGGAGGAAAAAACTACATTTCCTGTATTATTCCAAGTTTCTCAATACATTGTGTATAAAGAGGCTTTAAAAAGTCAAACATTCCATACCTAACCTGTATATACACAAAGACGTTCAGCTCAACATTCTCTAAAGGAATAAAAACATAACCATTAAAAATGTTTATGAATCTGTATGTATGTTAATGAGTAAATAAATAAAGTTTGAGAATGTTTATGACAGAGGAAAAGTGATACAATACCATAAAAATTGTAGGTTCCAGGGAGTGAATGAAACCAGTCATATCTGAGGTAAATTCCCCAAAACTCAGCAAGCTGACAGTGGTACATGGACTGATACAACTAAAGACAGTTTTAATTTCTTGCTTTGATTTTTCATATTTTCCCCAAATTTCCCACAATATGTGACCGATCACTCCTTACGTAATATGGGTTGCAGTTGTTTAGTTGCTAAGGCACATCCAGCTCTTTTGTGACCCCATGGACTGTTGCCCGCCAGGTTCCTCTGCCCATGGGATTCCCCAGACAAGAATACTGGAGCAGGTTGCCATTTCCTTCTCCAGGGGATCTTTCCAACCCAGGGATCGAACTTGCATCTCCTGCTTGGTAGGTGGATTCTTCACCACGGAGCCACTAGGGAAGCCCATTAATATGGGAAAGGGGGGTGATTTTTTTTTTTTTAATCTTGAAAGAAAGAAAAAGAATTCAGTCTTTTTTTATTGCTAGGCTTCCCTGACACTGGATTCAATACTCTTCTTTATAACTTGCTGTATAGATCATTCACATAGCAGACTTACCTGCCAGTGTAGGAAGCAAAAATATCCAGTGCCATTATTCCTCCAGATTGCTGCCCCAAGCTTATTTTGAACTCTTCCAAATATTCTGCAGGTACATAAGTAATTCTGGAACAAGACACAATCCGTGAAAGCAGAGCTCTGCCTGTTGGGAGAATCTTCCAAAATATGAAATAAACTTATTTTGTTCCCTCATCTCTGCTTTTTCACACAACTCATTTAAATCAGCTTATTCAGTAGAGACTCTAAACTTTAAAAGAATCAGGTATTCTATAGGCAATAATAACAACATAAATTAAAAATTTAAAGACTGCTGATAATTATCTGTTTGCCAATAATCATAAGGGGGAAGAAAACAGCATAATATATATTTCCAAATGAGAAGACTATTAGCAATTTTTTTTTTTAATTAAAGAGATCTAGAAATCCTTAGAAAAGTAATTTTCAGTAATAACATTTATTTTCTCCAAAGATTTTTGGCTGCCTTAGCAGAAACAAACTGGGTAAACTCTACTAAAACACTGGGCATTCAAAATTACATTCTCCCATAAAACACAATTAATTTTGGACATTAACAAGTATTATCAGTAATCATATCCTAGCTTTATTAAAGTATTAACTCTTAAGTCTGAGTTAAACCATTATCAGTGCATAGAAAGATTCTCTTACTAATATGTAGCAATGTTTATGTTCATTTTGGTTTCAGAGAAGAAGCCTGACACTTGAATGGTCACACACTAATTCAACAAGTGCTGGCTGAACACCTATAATGTGGAAGGCACTGAGCAAGTTGCCAACTTCAGTTATAATGCTTAGAAATGACATCTAAGTTTACTGCTGCCCCAAGAGGCTACACAATTGATACACTTGTTGAAGCAGTCTGTTCCGGATCCTCAAACTAATACATGGCATGGCAAGTGAAAGAAAAGACTTCAAGGCATTTCAGGATATTTGTGCAAAGAAACAAAAGCATGTATCAAAAATGCACAACACAAAAATCATGAAGACTATTATGCCGGCTAACCATAGCTTACCTTCATGTGTAAACTATGGTTAGCTGGCATAATAGTCTTCATGATAAGTATCAAAATCTTAGTACTGGAGGGCAAAGATAAAGGATTACCTTTCATGTTATAATCATATAATATAATAATAGAAGTATATTAATGGCATAATTTATTGAGTGAGGAGGATATATAATATATACTGGTGATTCCATAAAAGGGATTTACTCTGTGAGGTCGCTTAGGTTTAGAGTCAGAAGACAGAGTTCTGTTGCTTCTCTGGAGTGTTCTGGTAAGGTAAATCACCCACTAATGGATCTCCATATCCCCAATAACAGAAAGATGTCAATTTTGATGAGGCTATTGTAAGTCAAGAAGCGCAGTGAAGTCGCTCAGTCGTGTCCGACTCTTTGCGACCCCGTGGATGGTAGCCCACCAGGCTCTTCCGTCCATGGGATTCTCCAGGCAAGAATACTGGAGTGGGTTGCCAGTTCCTTCTCCAGGGGATCTTCCCGACCCAAGGATCGAACCCAGGTCTCCCACACTGCAGGCAGACGCTTTAACCTCTGAGCCTGAGCCCCCAGGGAAGTGCTCTAGGAGAGCATCAGACAGCCTGGCCCCCACATCCGATCATTCTGGCAGAAGCCGGCACCCTTATGACACTTTGTGACACTTTCACCTCAAGGATCCAACTGAAGAGAAAAACACAATTCAATGATTTAGAACTAGTGTGGTGAGAAAGCTGTATTCTAATTCTGGCCCTACTTTATTTATTCATCTACAAAAACATCATTTCTACAGTGTAACAAAAATATATTGAATAGCAAATCTGCATTTATCCCTTCAAAAATAATGAGTCAAAAATGCAGAACATATTATACTTGGAAAGAAGACTGTCTTTTATACAAAGAAAAATAAATATAAATCATAAATTTGAAAAGTCTTTTCAAGAAAATTATTTCTGAATTACATCTGAAAATTATTTCTGAAGGTTCAG
>SJYQ01095256.1:508406-545214 GCA_006410935.1 Redunca redunca
AATAATCAGTTCAAAATATTTAATTTTTTAATTATATACTGGTTTGGTTTGAGAAGGAAACGATGTGTCTATCCGAGACACTGTTGAAAATGAATTCTTCTCTGTATTTGTTCAAAGGTGTTAAGGTTTACCAAGGAAGAGTTTTAGAAATGTTTTTCTGATATTTTAGGGGGCAGTGAGAAAGAAAGCAGTTTTCATATATTTAGCCTAATACAGACAGCAAGGGCACTGGAACAAGCATCCCACAGTGCATTAGCCCATGCAGAGCAAGTATAATACACGCCTGGTCACACGGCCATACACCTCCAGACACCAACCAAGAACACCAAAACACACACTGAAATACTGAAAACACATACTGAAACACACTAAAACAGGTTCTCTGAGAGGAGTGTTAAAAATTCTTAAAGGCAAAAACTAACCTCAGGTTATACATGGAGTACAAGAAAACAACAGCATTAGTGATGCTGAAATGTGACAGTTATTAATCCAGAGGTGATCGCCCCCTAACAAAAGAGCCAGAAAGCTTCAGTAGCAGGAAAACATGATTTTCAAATGAGTTCACAATCACCAGTGCAACGTGAAAATGTAACCATCTCATAGCGCTGTTGGAAATATGCTCTTATATAAAGAAGAAGAAAAAAAGGAAAATGTATATACACTGAATCTCTCTCTGGATTTAGCCCCGCATAGGGATGTTACAAAAGCACGAAGTGGTTTTCACAGACAAGTTGTAACACACAGCCATAATGAGCTTTTGAATCACCGATACTCACACATAAAAGGGGGCTCAATCGTCAGCAGGTGCTGCAGAGAATCTAGAATGTGAAGCATACGCCGCGGCATCTTTTTACAATGGTGTTAACAAATGTCAGTGTCTTGAGCTGAATGTGAGATGCATACATATGGAGTTAAAAGTGGGTGCTCCTGGTTGTTTCTTCCCCTTTCCACAGCCCTCCTATCTACACCTCCCCCAGAAAAGCATCTGCTCTTTACTGGTGTCTATAGCAGTAATTATTAACAAGCACAGAAAAATGTAACTGCAATCAATCTTTTATTCCTTGATCAGGAATTCATCCCACACTTTAGGTTAAGGCAGGTGAATTCAGATTCAGCTTGGTAATTATCTGGCAGATGTTACCAGCAGCTGCCGTGAAGCACAGAACCCTGGCTATTATTACAGAAATATAAACGCCCCTGGCAAGGTAGAGTGTGAAGTGAGACAGAATGCATTCTGGTGAGGCTTCACATCTGGTTTTCCATAGAAAATAATGAAACCTGGAACTTCAACTGGCTGTTTCTGAACTCTTGAAACGCAAATTATCTACCCAGGCATGCATGAAGGCACACATGTTCAGATCCTAGCCACCTCTCTTAAACGGCAATAAAGAAAGCCAGTTCTTTGTCTCAATAAGCAATGCTTTACTAAAACCAATCACTTATGTAATTGAAACTATTAAAGTACATCTTTATTAAGTACCCGCAATACATTTCTCCACCACTACCCCAGATTAAGCCAGCTTCCTCACGAGAAATAAAGAAGAGGCATGGATGGAGCCTAGATCAAGGCAATGACTACACCATTTGACTGGCACTTAAAGTCATGGTTTCATTCACAGTAATGGAAGGATTAGACTTTCTGTTTGGGAGAAATCACCCACATAGTTTTCAAATTAATTTTAAATCTTTTGTTTGTGAAAGCAAGTGAAAGGGAGAAGAAAGGGCCAAAACCACTTCATGCAAAACGTATGGAACATGCTGCTCGGCCCTGGTCAATCTAAATGGCTATTTGTTTTATCATCTGACAAATTTACTTGGAAAAGGATTCTATTATTCTCATTTCCTTTTATCATTTACCCAATGAGTCAAGACTATAGCTATGTAAATCACAGCTTTAATAGTATGCCCGAGAAGGAATCAAGCTGATTTGTGGGTGTGTTTGTGAGTGTGTGTGTACACACCCACGTGAACTTGTAAGAAAGAATGAATGACTGATTTCCAGAGGAGAGAAGGTTGTAGGAGTTTTCTCGTTTTCTCTTTCTAATGTAAGATACTACATTACATTTTGCTTCCTGGGATACTAAAGCAACTATTTATGAATCTCTAGATATTTATGGATTTCTAGATATCCTTTACAGTCATAATAAACCTGCTGAAGGCATAAATGGGTAAATTCTGGTGCTACACAAGAGAATGGAAAAACAACAACAACAACAAAGCAAATCAAAACAAAACAGGACAGGAGAAAAAGACTGTAGCCTGAAAATGTAATGGATAGCTTTTCAGCTCTTCTAGAGTGACTAGGTACAAGATTTAAGCTAAATCATTGTCACAGTGGTCTTATATTCTGGCCAGTTTTTAAGTTCTGCAGGACATTTACAACTCAGAGGTAAAGTTAAAACCAAGTACCAATTCTAGTGCTCAGAGTGCCAAAAAGTGGACAGGAAACTTGCGTTAGGGTTCATGACATAAGACAAGCAATCAGTTCAGTTCAGTTGCTCAGTCGTGTCCGACTCTTTGTGACCCCATGAATGGCGGCACGCCAGGCCTCCCTGTCCATCACCAACTCCTGGAGTTCACTCAAACTCACGTCAGACAAGCATTATCACACAATAAATCAAATGATCAGTCATGAGGTCATCTGTTTATATTACCTCTAAAATAAAGAGCCTCTTGATGAAAGTGAAAGAGGAGAGTGAAAAAGTTGGCTTAAAGCTCAACATTCAGAAAACTAAGATCATGGCATCCAGTCCCATCACTTCATGGCAAATAGATGGGGAAACAGTGGAAATAGTGGCTGACTTTTATTTTT
Organism: Redunca redunca; assembly: GCA_006410935.1. Taxonomy (NCBI): domain Eukaryota; kingdom Metazoa; phylum Chordata; class Mammalia; order Artiodactyla; family Bovidae; genus Redunca; species Redunca redunca. Next base: position 511,219 of record SJYQ01095256.1, read on the forward strand.
CTGGGCTCTAAAATCACTGCACTGATCCCTAAAGTGTGGGATGAATTCCTGATCAAGGAATAAAAGATTGATTGCAGTTACATTTTTCTGTGCTTGTTAATAATTACTGCTATAGACACCAGTAAAGATGGTGACTGCAGCCATGAAATTAAAAGATACTTACTCCTTGGAAGGAAAGTTATGACCAACCTTGACAGCATATGAAAAAGCAGAGACATTACTCTGCCAACAAAGGTCCGTCTAGTCAAGGCTATGGTTTTCCAGTGGTCATGTATGGATGTGAGAGTTGGACTATAGAGAAAGCTGAGTACTGAAGAGTTGATGCTTTTGAACTGTGGTGTTGGAGAAGACTCTTGAGAGTCCCTTGGACTTCAAGGAGATCCAACCAGTCCATTCTGAAGGAGATCAGCCCTGGGTGTTCATTGGAAGGACTGATGTTGAAGCTGAAAATCCAATACTTTGGCCACCTGATCCAAAGAACTGACTCATTTGAAAAGGCCCTGATGCTGGGAAAGACTGAGGGCAGGGAGAGAAGCGGATGACAGAGGATGAGATGGTTGGATGGCATCATCGACTCAATGGATGTGGGTCTGGGTGGACTCCAGGAGTTGGTGATGGACAGGGAGGCCTGGCGTGCTGCAGTTCATGGGGTCACGGAGTCGGACACGACTGAGCGACTGAACTGCAAATAAAGAGTCTGCATGTAGAACCTTATCATTCATCTTTGAAGGAAAAGGAATGGAAGTGGTGAGGAAAGCACTTAATATTTCTCTTTCATTTACTGTAGAGGCACTGAAATTTTTAATGATCTTCACTCTTACTTGCATGATTAATAAAATAATCATGAGAGTGTCATATGACCTGATGATCTGTTTATTATAAAATAAAAGCCAAAAAGGCATTAAAAATATGAAAGCCCTTAGTGAAATTCCACCCTAAAAATAAAAATCTCCTTTATATAAGACAACAGAACCCCCTCTAAACTAAACAGCATGTATTTTTTGCTTTTTATCAATGGAAAAATGAAAAACAGATTTTAAATACAATCTTTCTTACCTAAGCTCTACCAATATGTATTTTATAAAATAAAAATACAGAATGCAGTCAGTAAGACCATATTAATACAAAAAAGTCTCCCATACTAGTATTCATCACATCAATTTAAACAATCTTTCTTTGAATTCTTATTTTACTATTTTATACATTAAATGCAAATATTCAATTATTAATGATAGAGGAAAAAAAGGCAAGCTATTATATTCTTAAGGTGTGACAATGAGGTTATGTAGTGATTTTTATGCTGGCTCAAGAAAAGTTTAGTGATTTAAAAAACAAACTACAAGTACATTATGGAATGATGATATATTTAAATTCTTCTTCACAAACTAGCCTGTATGAGTACCATCAGACCATAACAGCATTTTTGTGAATTCTCTTATATGGGTTGAAAAGCAGTTCAACAAAGGGAAAATTATGGGTCAGATTGCTTCTATATAATCTTGGCTGACCCCTAAAGAACTGGCTTACTAGGGAATATTCATACAGATCATTAGGTAGTGCAATTTGTTATACTGAGGCCAGTCCAAACTTCTATTTAAGTTCCTAAGTGTGGACCATCCTGCTCAATAAAAGAAATCTCATATCTTGTATAAAGATTTTTGCAGAAATCACTGGAAAATTAAAAATAATAATGGTAGGAACACTGTTTTGAAATATTGTTTTTACTAGGTATCTGCAGGGGACTGACTCAAGGTGCTTTGGAGACCAAAAGCCATGGATGCTCAAATCCCTTATATATGAAATGCCAGAGTACAGCTGACCCTCTGTATCTACAAGTCTTCCATCTATGGATTAAATCAATCTCGGATGGAAATTTGGATCCAAGGTTGGCTACAACCTTAAGATATGAAACCTACAGAGAGCCAACTATACATTTACTGAAAGCAATCTATGCATATTTGGACCTGAGAATTTCAAATCTGTGTTGTTCAAGGGTCAACTGTATTTCAGTACTGTTAGTAGTAAGAAGTTATTGACTGCAGATATACTCTCCCAAAGTCTACAATCAATGTAATCAATAACTTTTCAGGAATAGTCAAATCTTCAGTGATTAGTATTAAATATATGATCATTTTTGTATATCAAACAGAAGTATGCCCTGAGAAAATTCTGATTAATAGATTGAAATTCCTTTATTTCCCAAGCCAAACTATGGTCCAAAAGATACTTACTTTATGTCAGGCCCAATGAGAGAATGTCTTCTCAACAGGGCTCGTGCCTGGGCATTGGTTAAACTGATAGTAGATTCTTCATTAATACACAAGATGCAGTCCCCAACAGCAATCCGACCATCTCGGCTAATGGCACCTCCATGAATAATGCTTCGAACAATCACCCCCAAGCCATCTTTATTAGCACTTACTGTCATTCCTGTGGAAAAGGAGGAACACATGTTAAATACATGATTTTCACAGTCTCCCACAGCAATAAAAATAAAAACAAAAATAAACAAATGAGACCTAATAAAACTTACAAGCTCTCTGCATACCAAAGGAAACCATAAACAAAAAGACAACCTATGGACTGGAAGAAAATATTTGCAAATGATGTGATCAACAAAAGCTTAATTTCCAAAATATACAAACAGCTCATACAACTATAACAACCCAAAAACCAACAACTCCATCAAAAAAAGAGCATGAGACCTAAATAGACATTTCTCCAAAGATATGCAGATGGACAACAGGCATATGAAAAGATCTCAACATTGCTAAGTATTTAGAAATGCAAATGAAACAGGTACAGTGAGGTACCACTTCATACTGGTCAGAACTGCCATCACTAAAAAGTCTACAAATAACAAATGCTGAAGGGGATGTGGAGAAAAGGGAATCCTCCACACTGATGATAGAAATGCAAATTGGTACAGCCCCTGTGGAAAACACTATGGAGATTCCTCAAAAAAACAGAATTGTCATATGATCCAGTAATCCATTGCTGGGTATATATCTAGAAAACATTGTAACTCAAAAAGATTTACACACACCATCTATAATACATGGCACACCACTTGCAATAACCAAGATACAGAAACAACTTAAATGTCCAAAGATAGATGAATGGATAAAGATATATATACACATACATACACAAATACATACACACAATGGAATAGTACTCAGCCATAAAAAGAAATGAAATAATGCCATTTGCAGCAACAAGGATAAATGGAGAGATCATCATACTAAATTAAGTCAGAAAGACAAAGACAAATACCATTTGAGCCCACTTACATGTGGAATCTAAAATATGACAAAAATTAAGTTATTTACAAAAGAAAACAGATTCACAGTAAGTACAGACTTGTGGTTGCCAAGGGGCGGGGGGAGGGGGGCATGTGGATGAATTGGGAGTTTAGAATTAGTAAATGTAAACTATTATGTACATTTGTAACTGAACCACTTCGCTGTAAACCAAAAACTAACAAAAAATTGTAAATCGACTATAACTTAATAAAACATATTTTTTAAAAGCATGACTTTCAAATTCAATTAATTTGAATTTAATAATCTCTACAGATTCATATATATAAAAAAAAGAGTAACTTTTTAAGCTTTGGACCATAAAACAAGGCTGAGCTCTGAAGAACTGATGCCTTTAAAGTTTGGTGTTGGAGAAGATTCTTGAGAGTCTCTTAGACTGCAAGGAGATCAAGCCAATCAAGTCTAAAGGAAATCAATCCTGAATATTCACTGGAGGGATTGATGCTGAAGCAGAAGCTTCAATACTTTGGTCATCTGATTTGAAGAGCCAACTCATTAGAAAAGACCCTGATGCTGGAAAAGATTGAAGGCAGGAGGAAAAGTGGACGGAAGAGGATGAGATGGTTGGATGGCATCGCCAACTCAACAGACATGAGCTTGAGCAAGATCTGGGAGATGGTGAAGGACAGGGAAGCTGGGCACGCTGTAGTCCATGGGGTTGCAAAGAATTGGACAAGACTGAGCAACTGAACAACAACAAAACTTCTCAAGCAGTAAAAACAATCAAAAGGAAAGGAAAACATGAGTTTCAAATATTTTTAAAGTCAATTTAGAAATGTTTCTGAGATTTTATCTAAAGACACTCCACATTAAATATATTAGAGATGAAACAGGGTCTACACTGTGGAGTGAATGTAGCTTAACCTATGTGATGTGTTTCCACTACACTGAAAGCTGAGGGAAAATATTTTGATAGTATCAAATCAATTTTATAATAATAGTTCATCTCTTACATATATGAAAGAATACAGAGCAGGCCTACAAGTGAAAAATCAGTTCTCTAAATTAAGAAACTCTGCCACTACCTTATTTCTAGATCATTTACTCATTTGGCATATATTTACTATATGTTTTCAACACACTAAAAACTATGCTGGTGACATGATATAAAGAAGCATACAAAGAGGACACAGATGGTGAAACATACCATGTACTTGGATTGGAAGAATCATTATTGTTAAAAATGACTATCACTGGGTTAAGATGATCCCTGGGGGAACGGCATGGCAACACACTCCAGTATTCATGCTGGGAGAATCCCATGGATAGAGGAGCCTGGTAGGTTATGGTCCTTAGGGTCTCAGAGTCAGACACGAGTGAAGCGACTTAGCACATGCACACATACTATCTAAAGCAATCTACATATTCAATGCAATCTCTATCAGAGTCAGTTTGGTTCAGTCACTCAGTTGTATCCAACTCTTTGCACCCCATGGACTGCAGCATGCCAGACTTCCCTGTCCTTCAACAACTCCCAAAGCTTGCTCAAAATCATGTCCATCAAGCAGGTGATGCCATCCAACCTTCTCATCCTCTGTCCTTCCCTTCTCTCCCTGCCTTCAATCTTTCCCAGCATCAGGGTTTTTTCTAATGAGTCAGTTATTTGCATCAGGTGGCCAAAGTATTGGAGCTTCAGCTTCAACATCAGTCCTTCCAATGAATATTCAGGACTGATTTCCTTTAGGATTGACTGGTTTGATCTCCTTGTTGTCCAAGGGACTCTCAAGAGTCTTCTTCAACTCCACAGTTCAAAAGCATCAATTCTTCGGCACTCAGCTTTCTTAATGGTTCAACTCTCACATCCATACATGATTACTGGAAAAACCACAGCATTGAATACAGACCTTTGTCAGCTAAGTAACATCTCTGCTTTTTAATATGCTGTCTAGGTTTGTCATTGGAGAAGGCAATGGCACCCCACTCCAGTACTCTTGCCTGGAAAACCCCATGGACAGAGGAGCCTGGTGGGCTGCAGTCCATGGGGTCGCTACTAGTCAGACACGACTGAGCGACTTCACTTTCACTTTTCATTTTCATGCACTGGAGAAGGAAATGGCAACCCACTCCAGTGTTCTTGCCTGCAGAATCCCAGAGACAGGGGAGCCTGGTGGGCTGTTGTCCATGGGGTTGCACAGAGTCAGACACAACTGAAGTGACTTAGCAGAAGCAGCAGCAGCAGCAGGTTCGTCATAGCTTTTCTTCCAAGGAGCCAGCGTCTTTTAATTTCATGGCTTCTGTCACCATCTGCAGTGGTTTTGGAGCCCAAGAAAATAAAGTCTGTCACTGTTTCATTGTTTATCCATCTATTTGCCATGAAGTAATGGACTGGATGCCATGATCTTAGTTTTCTGGATGTTGAGTTGGCATGCCATTGGTAATTTGATAGGGATTACATATTCAAGCCAATCCCTATCAAATTACCAATGGCATTTTTCACAGAACTAGAACAAAAAATTTTACAATTTTTATGGAAACACAAAAGACCCCAAAGAGCCAAAAGAATCTTAAGAAAGAAAAATGGGGCTGAAGGAATCAACCTTCCTGACTTCAGACTATACTAAAAAGCTACAGTCATCAAGTAAGTATGGTACTGGCACAAAAATACAAATACAGACTAATGGAACAAGATAGAAAGCCAAGAGATAAACCCACACACCTATGGGAGGCAAGAATATACAGTGGAGAAAAGACAGCCTCTTCAATAAGTGATGCTGGGAAAACTGGGCAGCTACATGTAAAAGAATGAAACTAGAATACTCCCTAACACCATACACAAAAATAAACTCAAAATGGATTAAAGACTTAAATGTAAGGCTAGACACTAAAAACTCTTTGACCCACCTCTTAAGACAATGAAAATAAAAACAAACCAAAAAAATAGGATTTAATTAAACTTAAAAGTTTTTGCACAGCAAAGGAAACTTAATAAGATGAAAAGACAGTTCTTAGAATGGGAAAAAATAATTGCAAATGAGAAAACTGACAATGGATAATCTCCAAAATATATAAGTAGCTCATGCAGCTGAATATCAGAAAAAAAACAACCTAATGAAAAAATGGACAGAGACCTAAGCAAACATTCCTCCAAAGAAGGCATACAGATGGCCAATAAACACAGGAAAAGATGCTCAACGTTGCTCATTATTAGAGAAATGCAAATCTAAACTATCATGAGGTACCACCTCACATCAATCAGAATGGCCATCATCAAAAACCTACAAACAGTAGATGCTGGAGAGGATGTGGAGAAAGGGGAACCCTCTTGCACTGTTACGGGGAATGTAAACTGATACAGCCTCTATAACAGGACAGAGATATATTTTAAAACTGCCATATAATGCAGCAATCCCACTAATCCTAAGAAATTCACAACTCAAAAAGACACATATACCCCAGTGTTCAATGCAGCACTGTTAACAACAGCTAGGATATGGAAGCAACCTAGATGTTCATCCACAGATGAATGGATAAAGAAGTTGAAAGAAGCTGTGGTACATACATAAAACGTAGCTATCACTCACCCATAAAAAGGAAGAAATACGAGTCAGTAGTGAGGTATACAAACCTAGAGCCTGTTATACAGAGTGAGGTAATTCAGAGAAAAACAAATATAGTATATTAAAGCATATATATGGAATCCAGGAAAATGGTACTGAAGAACCCATCTGCAGGGAAGGAACAGAGACACAGACACAGAGAATGCACTTGTGGAACACAGCACGTGGGACGAATTGAGAAAGTAGCATTCACGTATATATATATATACTGCCGTGTGTGAAACAAGATAGCTTCTGGGAAGCTGATATATAACACAGGGAGCCCAACCTGGCACTCTGTGATGACCTGGAGGGGTGGAATTGGGTGGGGGCTCAAGATGGAGGGGATACATATATAGTTTTGATTCATTACACACACACACACACACACACACACACACAGACACAGAGTTATGACTGATTCATGATGTTGTAAGGCAGAAACCAACACAACAATTATCTTCCAGGGGATATTGCCAACCCAAGGATCAAACATGGGTCTCCTGCATCACAGGCACATTCTTTACCATATGAGCCACCACAAAAGTCCAACAAAAATAAATAAAAGTAATTTTTTTAAAAAGCATAAAAGAATTACTAAGAAGCTTGTATTCAAGTCTTCTCTGCAGTGCCTATCACACTGCCTAAATGTACGGTAGTCAGCTGAATTAAACTGATGTAAACATTAATCTATTACTGCATTATTTTCAAATCTGAACTTCAATAGCTCCAGATTTCGATATCCACTTGTGCTCTTGGCATGGTCTCTGGATGATTCATAGGAAATACAGGCCTAGTAAGTATAAAATTGAATTCCTGAGTCTCTATTTACCCTCATTTCTCCATCTGCCCTCCCGTTTTTGTTTACAGCACCACCATACTATTCTTCCTTTTTCACTACAGGAGAGTGAAAAAGCTGGCTTAAAATTCAACATTCAAAAAACTAAGATGATGGAATCCAGTCCCATCACTTCATGGCAAATAGATGGAGAAACACTGACAGACTTTATTTTCCTGGGCTCCAAAATCACTGCAGATGGTGACTGTAGCCATGATATTAAAAGACACTGGCTCCTTGGAAGAAAAGCTATGACAAACCTAGACAGCATATTAAAAAGCAGAGACATTACTTTGCCAACAAAGGTCCATCTAGTCAAAGCTACAGTTTTTCCAGTAGTCATGTATGGATGTGAGAGTAGACCATAAAGAAGGTTGAGTGCCAAAGAATTGACGGTTTTGAACCGTGGAGTTAGAGAAGAGTCTTGAGAGTCCCCTGCACTGCAAGGAGATCAAACCAGTCAATCCTAAAGGAAATCAATTCTGAATATTCATCGGAAGGACCAGTGCTGGAGCTGAAGCTCCAATACTTTGGCCATCTGATGTGAAGAGCCGACTCATTAGAAAAGACCCTGATGCTGGGAAAGACTGAAGGCTGGAGAAGGGAACGACAGAGGACGACATGGCTGGACGGCATCACCAACTCGATGGACATGAGTTTGAGCAAGCTCAGGTAGATGGTGAAGAACAGGGAAATCTGGCGTGCTGCAGTCCATGGGGTCGCAAAGAGTCAGACATCACTGAGCGATTGCACAACAACAATACTACTCTCCATTATTCAAAGCAGTAATGTTGGTGTTGTTCTGGATTCTTACCCCTCCCTCACTCCCAAAATTTAATCCATCAGCAAGTTCCATCATTTCTATCACCAAAACTTACCTTGAATTCATTCACTTTTCTCCATGTCCATACTAAACTAGACCAAGCCGTCACTTCTCACCATCACGCCTCACCTTTGGAACCACCACTGTAATTGGGCCTCCTGACTTCCAAAGTTATTCCCACCATTTTCTTCTTCTCGCAGCAGACAAACCATATCACATCATTCTCTGTGCTAACAATATGTTTAACAGTTTCCTACTGCGCAAATATACAACATACCTACAATACATGGCTCTGTCTATATGGAACTCCTGGCATGGTCCTCCTGATGGGCACCCGTCTTCTGGGCCATGTCCTCCCAGCCTCCCCACCACATTCTAGTAACACTGCCTTTCAGAAATACACTAAGCCTCCCTTTTCAGAGTCCTTGCCTGACACCCCTTTTCTGCAGCTCTTTAACAGCTAACAACTTCTCATTCTTGAATATCACTTCTTCAGGAAAACATTCTCAACAAATCCATTTGAATTGTTCTTCTCCCCCTACTCTCAAGTATGCCTTTAAAAATATCAAACCTATTGAAACTTTTGGCCACCTGATGCAAAGAACTGACTCACTGGAAAAGACCCTGATGATGGGGAAGATTGAAGGCAGGAGGAGAAGGGTACGACAGAGGATGAGATGGTTGGAGGGCATCACCATCTTGATGGACGGATGGCATCACCATCTTGATGGACATGAGTATGAGCAAGCTCTGGGAGGTGGTGATGTACAGGGAAGGCTGGCGTGCTGCAGTCCATGGGGTAGCAGAGTTGGACACGACAGAGCGACTGAACTGAACTGATTGAAATTTTAAAATTTACATAAAATAATATATAAATAATATAATTTCATTTAAAATCAAGTACTGAAAGTTCCTTTCAAAACAAGATTATATGATTAAACAATATAAGGAGAGATGTAAGTTGAAAAGGATATATACAAGGACTTTGAAGGAAGCCACTAACTCATTTTTAGGTTTTTATAATTTTTAAAAGAAAGAAATCCTCTCTAACAGTTATGTCTGACTCTTCGGGATCCCACAGACTGTAGCCTGCCATGCTCCTCTGTCCATGGAATTCTTCAGGTAAGAATACTGGAGTGGGTTGCCATTCCCTTCTCCAGGAAATCCTCCCAATTCAGGGATCAAATCCAGGTCTCTTACAGATTCTTTAATATCTGAGCAACTCAGTTCAGTTCAGTCACTCAGTCATGTCCAACTCTTCTGAGCCACTAGGGAAGCCCAAATATTAACTGTAATTATACCACATTACAAATGATATTTTAAATATTTTTAAAGAAGTGATCCTGACTATAATATGTTCCCAGCCTGATATTTCATGCCTGGAAAGGAGCCACCCAGACTTCTAGTTACCATATGCAGATAGAAATGAGCTATTAATCAAATATACTTTAAAAGATTCTGTTAAGACTCATTCATATGAGTTTAAAGTATATTGTCATTAAGGAAACACCTCTATTTATCATAAACCAACAAACAAGTTTAGACACTTCTTCAAGCAAGGGGGGTTTCTTATGAGCAAAGAGGCTGGTTCTGAAATGTTTCAGTAAGCACTCTGGTTTGCCCTAATGCTGCCATGCCAACTACCAAGTCCTGCAAGACAACTATAGTTAAAAAAAAAAAATGCAAGACTACAAAACACAATTTAACTCAGTGGCCCCTCCTGGGAATCTCACCCATCATCTTCTTCTCACTGGCACCATGCATCCTACAATAAAGCAAGCCACAGACATGGACAAGTTTTCACAAGCTATGTCCAACATGACCTCTAAATTCTTTCCTAACAGCATATTTAACTCATGACTCTACCAGTTACGAAAGCTGTCAGGTCAGGTCAACCATATTAGAAAGAGAAGTTGACATCAGTTAGCTCAGCTTATCCTTTCCTTTCACCAAATGATCACTTTTAGGTTTCAACAACTTCAAGGAAGTATCTACTGACTGTAGACATTACAACTTTGGTTGTAACTTGTAAGATCTCTCAATTTTGTCCTAAAAGATGTACAGGACAGTTGTCCAAACCATGTACTGCAGAAACAGAGAACTGGTTCCAAATCTGACTTGCAGCACTTCTCATCAGTGTGGCTTTGGGCAACGGACTTAACCTCACACTGGTCTGCAGTTTGCTCATCTAAACAATGGGGATAATGTCCACGTCTGGGGTTATTTTTTGAGAAGAGCACATGCAATGTTCCTTTCAAAGTGCTCAATAAAGTACAAAAGAAAAACAGAAGAAAACGCACAGAATATATTTTAAAACGCATCTCTACTACAACCCACAAATATATCGCTTTCTGACAGCTAAATGCAAACTGCCATTCGCTTCAAAATTACGCTTGTTACTACAACGGTGCTAACACAACCTTGGGTGACTTAAGGACTCAGGTGCCTTGTGTGATGAGCAAAAATCAGAGACAGATTCAGGTGTGAGTTCTGGTTCCAACTGCAAGGGCTGAGTTCTTCCAGAGAAATTCCTGAGCCTGTTTATATTCTAGTACTTTATCGGTGAAGAAAAGGCAACACTTTCCTTCGTACTGTTTTACCTTTGCTTTTTACCTTTCAGATTCTAATACAACGTAATTAGCCAATGTACAACAGAGCTATCAAAAATCATCAATTGAAGTTTTCAAAGGTCACTATACCTATGTGTACATATGTTTGCATATAATATCCCCCCGCCAACTAAATGTAACAAGTTTTGTCACTCCTTCAGCTTCAACTCTTACCTTGCCCGCCATTGTGCCACACGTCATCCACACCAAACACGCTCAGTGATGTTTCACAATTCTCTGCCTTGGCTCTAGCAGCTTCCAATGTTCCCAGTGCCTCAACTAGGTGGTAAAATCTATTTCTTTTTCCAGGATGAAATCAAACATCTTCTCTCCTTTAATATCTGTCTAAACTCCTCCAAACTCGGAGAGGAGGGCTTGGCCACTCCTTCATTTAAGCCTTCAGTGTTCTTTGTGTGAATGTCACTCATGGCAGGTATGATATGTTAATGCAATGAGGGTTCTATACGTCGGTCAGTCTACTCTCCCAAACTCATGTTCCTTGAAGAAAACAATTATATCATGGCGTCTAGAATAGTGGCCAGAATACAGAAATAATGTTTAGAGTTGAGTAAATACATAAGCTAGAAGAGGGTTTCTCATACAGGCTCTGCAAAATTTCTATCTTATGAGTTAATTTTCAAAATGGGTTCTGTGGCCAATGATCTGTGAGAAATGCTGCATCTTAGAACATGCACTTACAGATACACAAGGCACAAGCACAAAGCTACTGAGTGATGCTAACAGAAACACCTGTCTCCTTAAGTTTATCACATCCCAAACTTGGAACCCAAGTATAACTCCTGTTAACATCCTACAGAACTAGTGTTCCAAGTAACATGCTCTCACAAACACGGCATTAGCAGCTGAAATAATTCTGACACAGCTATCTACAGCACATATCCCATAATTAATGACTAGAGAAAGTTCTGTAGCTTAAGTTTTGTATCACTCTACTAAAGGTAATATATAAGAGATATTATAAACAACGAGAAATTCTCTGCTACAGTTCTCCTTTTAGCTATTGTTGGTAGGACCCAGCCACCACCAAATGGAACAAAATCTAGGAGACAGATTGGAATCCCAATCACCAGCTACAGTGGTGTTGCTGCTTGAGTCCTCTGCCAACTCCCAAATATAACAAGGAAACCAAGTCCCACCATAGATACCAACATAAAGGATACTGGCTGGTTACGTTCTATGAGAAAGAAGACCTCTGACACAGAGCTAAGCACAGAGTCTTAGACTGCAATCAGGCTTCAGGGGGAAATTATTCTTGACCCTATTTTCAGTTCTGAGCACTAAACACAGAGGTGAATCACGTCACTGCCTAAGTCAAAAGAAGTATAAATGTGAGCTGCCTTGAAATAATTTTAGCTAGTGTAATTAGGATTTTATTTCTACAGGCAGTCTTCTTTGCCCAAATCAGAAGATTTGAGATTTTTAATCAGTCACGATCTTTTATGGGTGGAAAACCCTCACACCTGGGAAGGACTGTTGAAGAACTGCATTAATGCTTCGGTAACGGCACACCTGACTGTCTTTTTAGTCTTTATTTCAGTGAATGAAAGAAATTAAACACAAACTAATGCACACATAACTGGTACCATACAAAGAAATTAATAATTTACTTTTCCAAAGAATTTAGAATTCCAAGTCGCACACTTCTCATTTTCTAAGAATTCCTTTCCTTTCCTGACTTTCTGTCTCATACACAATTTGTATACTTTCACTTGAATGGAAATGAGGCTTGTGAATACTTTTAGATAATTAATAAGAGAGTGAGGGATTTAAGGTAGTCTGAAGTAAACTTAACCATTTCAGATAACAATAGTGAGTACAGAAAGAATTAACATTAAAATCATGGTAAATTTCATCACATCTATGTTCTTACCTACAGTTAAAAGTATTGACTCTATGTTCAACATTTCCTCTTGGCAAGGGGGTTAGGACAGAAGGTATATGTGGAAAAGAAACTTACCTAAGCTAGAATTGCCTTTTGCTATCACAATAGTCCTCTCGAAAGATTCTCTGGGTGTATTTTGGAGCATGACACACTCAGCAGCAGAGGCCAGGGAACCTTGTGGAATTAAGAACTTGGAGCCCTGTCAGAAAATAAAAATAAGTCACGTGGAAAGGAAAACTAGACTTTGGAGTATGATTTCAACATCACCCATATTCTCCAGCTGGTTGTGCTTTATTCAGCAAGAACTTACACAACAAGTTCATAGGTCGTCTTTTGAAAATCTGAGCCTTAGGAGAGCATTGGCTCCAAACAGAGAGAGAAGCCAGAGTAACCTAACCCTTCACTGCTCCCAACTTCACCATCATACACAGACTGTATCTTTAGAATGTCACCTTTCCAGTCGAATCAGTCAGCACAGGAGAATTCAGCTCTGCACTTGATACAACTTCATTTGACAGGTGAGATTCAGTCCACGCTCTTAAGCTGTCACATTCATAGTGCTGTTCAATAGCATTTGCAGGTGTATAGTCATTCATGGTAAAGCCAGAAGCCGGGCCCATGCTCAAGTCCACTGAAGGCGCACTCTCATCCTGTCTTTGCAAGAGATTTTGGGCATATAGCTCCTCCAAGGACATCTGCAGATCAAGTACTGAATCTGAGGAATTTTCAGTAATATCCTGATGATTAAAGAACAAAATTAAAAATTATGGCCAGAATTGTATCAATGTATTTCCTAAGATCTTAATGAACAACTATTTAGTGAAAACCAAATGCAACATAATATTAAAAAGTATTAGCAGATGTACAAACTCACTGCTCAGCTTATATGCTGCATATGTTTATTTTTATAGATATGTATACTCTTCCTGCAAAACAGACATCTACTACTGAGTCATACTACTACAATATACTAGTACTTAATAAGCTTATTCAGATACAATATTATGTTATACTCACAAATAAAATTATTCAGAGTTCCATATACATAGGAAAGTAAATAACTTATATTTCTAAATCTCATTTTAAAAGTAGTTCATTTCCAATCTATCTGAAATTCTTATTAGTTATAAGATTTAGAATATAAAGAATACGATATTGATTGAGTAGTTTCTACTTACAAGAACCTCCAAGAAAAAATTATTTGGATAGGGATTTGTAGGTATTTATATAGTCAAACAGAAAGTCACACAATCCATATTTTTATAGGGAATTTTTTAAGTACTCTGAAAGTTGCAGCAGAAAGAACAGTACTAAGAAAAGTTGCCCTAAGATGTACATTCCAATCCAGGATATTTATTAATAATAACATCACAGAACTTCTCTTTGTTGTTGTTGACAGCTGCTCATTCATGTCCGACTCTTTGCGACCCCATGGACTGCAGTATGCCAGGCTTCCTTGTCCATCGCCAATTCCCAGAGCTTGCTTAAACTCATGTCTATCAAGTTGGTGATGCCATCCGACCATCTCATCCTCTGTCGTCCCCTTCTTTTCCTGCCTTCAATCTTTCCCAGCATCAGAGTCTCTTCTAATAGGTGGGCTCCTCGCATCCGGAGGCCAAAGTATTGGAGCTTCAGCCTCAGCATCAGCATCAGTCCCTCCAGTGAATGTTCAGGATTGATTTCCTTTAGGATTGACTGGTTTGATATCAGCTTTATGCAAAATAATTTCTAGAATTCCATGAAATTCTAAAATTCTACAGCTCTACATAAATATATATTATCTACTTACAACACATATATTGTATCACTTCTGTGCTTTCGACAAGTAGTATCCCAGGAACTGCTGTTGAATAAATGTATCAACTGTTCCTTCAATCCTTTTACTGATGTTTTTAAAGTATAAAATCAGTGTATGAGTATGTTATTATCAAAAATCATTCAGACCATGCTGCACACAGATTACAGTATGAAAGTCTTCCTTCACTGCTCATTCTGCCAGTCCTTTCCTCAGTAGAAACAAATGGCTGGCATTAGTTGGGTGTTTATTTATCAGAGTTTTTTATGTATAAGTACACATGCACAAACATGCACACATTCATATCCATTTTAAAAAATTAAACTAAATACTAAATAGTATATTCCTACTTGATTTTTTGAAGTATCGTTATACCTTAACATGAGAGATTTCCAATGTCAGTAAATATGTCATCATTGACATATTCTGAGTCATTGTGATATATACTGCAAGTATTTCCAAGGTTGTCAATTGTCTTTTAAGTCTGTATATGTCATATACATAAACATGCAGAAGTTAATGCTTTATGTAATCAAGAATTATGTAATTCTTTATTAAAACTATTTATGCAATCAGACTGGTCAATTTCTTTATGCTTCTGGTTTTATAAGCTGCTTGATAAGTCCTCCTTCTGCACAGAATAAATGAAATACCTTTTAGTATTTTTCTCCAACTTTATAAATGGCTTGCTTTCAGATACAGTTTTAATCCATCTAGATTTATTTTTCAGAGTTTGATGTGAAATATGCATTCCTTTTTTTTTTTCCTAAATTGGCAATCAATCGCTTCAACACAATTTATTACACTTGTCTTGTTCAATCAAGTTTCTGTCTCTCTGGAATTATCAAACATTCCTGGTAAAAAGAATTGAGGCAAGTGGGAAAATCACGCAAGCAACCAACATCTTTAAAATCCTCAGAAACAAAGGATAGAAAAGCATCATCCTCCACACTCCCAAAACCTAAATAATAACCTGTTGGCTCATACAATCATCTTTTAGTCTTACGGAAAAAAAAAAAAAAACAACACAAAGTACTTAATAGAATAGTGGTTAGCTTCTGTATTTCTAAATTAATTAATAATTAGCAGAAGTCATCCTTACCACTCCTCAAATAAAGGTGGCAATCAAAACTACTTTCTACCAGAAAAAGAGGTCAAGTTGCCCTTGTTAGCTGGGGTTTACTAGAAACCATGTAACAGAAATCTCAATGCATTATTCATGAAGGAGTTAACACCGACACATATGAAAGAAAGAGCTCATCAACACAGCAGACAACACACGCCTACTTCAGAAACATTTCTGGTTGCTGAACAACAACTGAGTTTATTTTTAAGTCTTATGGATCTAAAAGAAAAGCAGTTCTTCCCTCATAAGATGTCCAAAAATAAGCACAATTTCCCAGTACAACTTGGTATCTAAACTGGAATCTTTCAAAAATCCACCTTAATAGGTACCTCCACTTGACACATTTATGTTCTCAGGGTAAACGAGGGGAAGGTTAAATGAAAATGACAGTTATACTTGAAAATATAGTATAATGCATATTAATGTTATACTTAGGCACATTATTTACCCAGAGAATTTATTTACATAGACAAGATAAAAACTTGAGTATTCGAAGGACACAACCTGCTTTTTTTCAATAACCAGTCAACCACAGAAATCTTTCTATACTTTAGAAAAATATATCATAAGGGCAGCTGCTCCAACTTGCATTGCACTCCCACTCTTTCTGAGATAAGGTACACTTCCTTTCCTATCTGTACTCTTAACCTACTGAAAGAGAAGGTAACATCTCTCGTACCTTTGCTAGCTCGCAGTTTTTGTCACTAAGATTTCCACAGTCACTTTCATCAACTTGATTATAGTGATGTAATCAGTTTTTGAGACCAACCCTTTCTCCACAAAATAATAAAAACTGGTATCAAGATTTAAAAAATAACTGTGAAGGTAGCAATATTTTATGCTACAGAATGACATTAGTGGAGATTTATTCCTACAAATATGTAGATTTTTGTTTTTTTTAAATCATGGAATCCATTGGTTTTGTTTGATTTGTAAAGTATGAAGGGGGGTTTCTATGGTGACAAACATGAACTTCAACTTGCACTAGAATCAACCGCATTTCCGGGGGACTAGCAATCAGGAATGCAGGACATGCACCAAACTTGTAATCTTTTCATCACTGGAGCAAGAAGAGACTATGGATGCACTAGGGAGTGTGGGGCATGGGCGTGTGGATAAGAAGAAGAAGAGGAAATGCATTACACAGCTACTGAATCTTTATTGATTGGACTATTAAGTCAAAATAGAGAAAATTATCTTCTCCCACAAAACCATATTGAGCTTTAAAACAAAAGTGTACAAGTATTTAGTAGGTTTCTAAAACAATTATTTCTTCATTCTATTATGTCTTTGGAGGTGAGAAGGAAAAGAGGATAAAAATACTAGTGAAAAAATTAAAGCCTAGAAGAATGAGAAAGCCACCCACTAGCTTCTTGCCTTTAATGTCCACCTTTCAGTGACCTGACTCTATTAATCCAAATACCGCTGGAAATGGCCATATTTTTCAGATTCTTGAGTAATGTTTTTTCCCTTAAGTCCGTAAATGAATTAAGCAAACACAACTCCTTTATTAAAAAAAAAAAAAGGCAGAATGATCCCCCAAATGAGAGAATTCTGTGCAGAGGAGCTTCAATGTATGCTTACGGTGCTAAGCTAAGCAGTGGTCTCGGTCCAGGCTCTGCCCTTAGGAAGAAGGCCTCCCTCTATAATAAGACCCTGTTCTGGGTGATCAGCTCTTAGAGCTTCCAGCAGCATGCCTGGCACAGGTCAAAGCCTTCTCATCAGGGTAAAGAAAACAGGTAAACTTATTTGTGCATTTCCAGTCATCATTTAAGGCTACGAGATTATTACATAATTAGCAAGGTCAAAAATCTGAGGAATCACTGAGATCCTCTTACTCTTTTAGCCTTAGGATCACATGTGGTATCATTTTATCAATTAAAGAATCCCCAAAGGAGCTCACTTTTCTTTGAGAAAAATGGTCGGCTCTAAGTTCTATAACAAACTGCTACTCTGTCTTTTAAAAATAAATTTAGTGCAAAGAAATAGGAAGATGAATGAATAATCTAACTTTTTCAATTTTCCAGCAAAATATCTTAGTACTAGAAAAAATGCCACAAAACAAATACAAACAAGCCAAAAAAGTGGCAAAGATGCACCATGATACACAAACAGTCCTACTTTCTAAGAAAACTGAAATCACACAGGAGTTTCACAATGTGTTTTAAAACACCCTCATTAGTGTCTCCTTTGTTGTTTTGTAGTTTAAATATTTCAGTTGATAGGCCAGCTTGCCAAAATTTGCTTCAACGAAAGAGTAAACTGCCTTGGGAAAAAAAAAAAAAAAAAAAAAAAGTCAAACAGACTTCAGTAAGCCAATATGTTGTGCTGTGCATAGCCAGCATTTGCCCTGTAAAATATATGCTTCTCAGTATGCACATTGTGTCATCCCTTTAAGTAACAATTACGAAGTTAAACAATGCATTATGTCCCACTGGCAAGAAGGAGCAGTGATATGCAGCAGATTAGAAGATTCCATTAGGAGATGAACTCAGCTTTCAGCCCTGAGGCCACTAAAGAAGGAATATGTTCCAGACAGGACTCAGTCAGAGTCTCAGGTGTGGCAAGAGAGGAGCAGCTGCTCCATTCAAGATTATACCTTGCAAACCAATTCAAGGAGATTGCCCAGGATCGTTTGCAAGGATAACAGGTGCATCTTGAACATAAAAGAAAATGCTTTGAAAATGTTCTGGCCAAAAAATTTCTTGTTAATCAGAAAAGGAGGGAAATTGTTCAAGGCCTATTGAAATTCTACTTTCCAACTGACTCATAAATACAGATTCCCTTCCCACTGAATTTATGTGGAAAATATGTATTTCATATATTTAAAAAAGAATTATTATCCAATCTTTTACTGTAATGATCATGTTTATTTACAGTATATTTTCCAACATGGAAAAATAAGGAAAGTACATCCATATATGAACCTTCTGTTGAGATTTAACATACAGTAATATTTTGGCATATTTTCTTCAATTTCTCTTTCTTCTTAAAAGGATATAATGTACTGATATTATAGATACAACTAACTTCCCATGCTTTCATTTTTTCTGTTCTTTCCTGAAGTTAAAAGGAATCATTCCTACACATTTTCAGATTTTCAAAATATACACACTCACATACACACTCATAAATAAATACACACTAAATTGCTCTGTTTATTAAATTTCTAGGAAATATAAATGAGTCCAAGAAATCAATAAAAAGACAAGCAACTCCATTAAAAAATGACCAAAAGCTATGAACATGCCATTGCTGGATATGAAAACCAGATGGCCAATATATGAAAACCTGTTCCACTTCATAAGCAATCAAAAATACAAATTCAAACAGTGATATATCATCTCGCACACAAAAGACTGAATAAGTTTTATAAAATGTTACTTATTACAAATTACAAAAAAAAATTAAATAAAGAAAGGAAAAAAAATTATAGAGTATGTCACCAAGAAAATGAATAGAGTTGGGTGAGGCACTTACACCAGTAATCTATTTCTAAAATGTCGATGGCAGACATATCATACAGTAGCTAAATTCTTCATTCACTTCCAGTGACTCAAACATTCTTTGCCATTCACTGTGGTTTTCACATAAAGTATTCTTTGGCATTATTTTATATAAAAATATATGATGGCATTAAGTTCAACTTAGGTAATAAATATTAAACTAATGCAAGGACTATTTTACTATCCAACTTTCCATGGAAATCAGTTTTAAAACCATTCAGAAAATAAAGTTACTCTTGTAATTTTTCCAAAGTAGACGCTGCCAAAAACACAATTTAAGAAATGAATTTCATTAAAATTTTTGTCTAATACGCAAATCTTAATCAAAGTTTTGAACTCTTGTATCTATCACACTGTATCACAGAACCCAGATTTAAATAGTCCCTTGGAGTCTACAAGATACCCAGCTAACACTACCTAAAGGAAACTGCACTTTAAGAGTGAAGTCATCACTGCATAAACATATGGTCTTTAACACGCCACTCCCACAAAATCCCGTTAGCAATGATCTCTGGGCAAGAAGTTCTCTCACAAATAAAATGGCATTTCCTTTGTACCTTGGGAGGAGAAGGTGGAAGGGAGGGACCATAATTCAGGTTATCACTACAAGCACTGCCGTGAAGAGATAAAATAGAGGCTTGAGTGGAGTAGATACTGTCATCAGGAGAGTACTGGGACTCAAAGGCAGATTCATCTGCTAAGTCAGCATCATTTGCGTTCACCTAGGAATAAAAACAATAATATCAGATGGGAATTCTGTTCTGTCACTAAGACTAAAGGGCATACTGGTATCATTCTTTGGTCTATTCTATTTTCTACAGGACTCTCTTCAACAAATCAGAAACTAACTACTGTAACAGAACAAAGACAAACTGGTGCTAGCACAGAGGGTTGTTTTGTTTCATCAATAAAAGGGCAAAAGGTAACAACAAAGGGCTTGGAGTAATTCTAAGTTTAAATATTTCTATAATTTAAAAAAATGCTTTTTTCCAGTTACTTGGAATTATAATGTGAAATTATTGTACTGATTACAATATACACCAAAACTCCAAATGGCTGATTCAGGAGCTGGCAATTTAAAAATAACTAACAAGAAGAACCATATCCTTCAACAATAGGATTATTAGAATCAAAGCAAGATGTGCACAATTAGTTATAAACACCTAATCAAGAATTTCATAGGTTTGAAACCTCTCACTAGTCCAACACCACTAAGACAAGTATTTAAAATATTCCTTTCTAGTAACACTGAGGAACGCTTCCCAGCCCTCCAAAAAAATTTTAGGTCAGGAACCTGGCTTTAATGAAGGAAGTACTAAGAAGAGGATGGGTAATTTTTACACTTGTATAAATGTCATATGCATATTTATATCTGGTATTTAGTTTTATACTTTATTAAGTATTAACACAGCACTGGATCCTCTACCAGACCATAAGGTTCTCAGGAGCAAGAACCATGCATTCACAAAACAAAGTTGGACTCTAGTGGTCCCTAAGTATAGTTATTACAGTGAATGATTTTATATGAAAGTGAAGTCGCTCAGTCGTGTCTGACTCTTTGCAACCCCATAGACTGTAGCCTACCAGGCTCCTCTGTCCATGGGATTTTCCAGGCAATAGTATTGGAGTGGATTGCCATTTCCTTCTCCAGGGGATCTTCCCAACCCAGGGCTTGAACCCGGGTCTCCCACATTGTAGACAGACGCTTTACCGTCTGAGCCACCAGGGAAGCCCATGATTTTATATAGACCAAGTAAAAATAAAATTTTAATATAAAAGCTTCTGGTAAATCAATAATGTTAACAAACACGTATTCATAGAAAACATGAACATTCCCTCTTTTGGAAGCTTTTGTGCTCTTAATCCGTAAGTGAAACAGTGTATGTGACTTTCACATTATTAATATCTAATGAAATAACATAACTGCTACATCGTTAAAAGGAAGCTAAAATAACTGATCTCTGACTGAATACTGAAAACAGTTAAAGTATGCTTAGAGATATTGAAGTACGTATTTAGAGCAAACAAGTGCTTTAATAACTTTTGGTATGATGTAAAGATTAAATTTACATGTTGACATAATACACTGCTAACTGAATTTCTGCCACAAATCCAACATTCTTCAGCTATGTAATGGTTTGCTTTTCTTCTCATTTTGAACTGTGAGAACTACTGAAGTTGAAAATAAAATGTTAAGTTTTCCAAAACATAATGAACAAAGAATACAGTAAGACTTCAGAATGTTTTGAAAAGCAAAAATAAGACACATTTAAGATTTTGAAAGAAAGCTTGATAAGCCAGCGCGCCACTAACCAGAGCCAAGTCAGCCCTGAAGAGGGCTTTATCAGCCAGCCCTTCCTCCTCGCAGGAATGTGGCGGGTAGAGAAAGGAATCCTCCTTAGCAGAAACATAACCCTCTTCTGGGGACAGCTGCGGGGAGAATGAAGCTCAGTGTTTGAGGATGAGTTCACGAAAAAGAGGGTGGACAGGAAAGGAGGAGGAAAGGGAAAACAGAGGAGAGGGGAGAGAAAAGTAAGGGGGGGAGGAAAAATTGGAAAGTTTTCAAATAATGTTTTCAAGTTATAAAGTCATCATAAACAAACGACTTTAACATAAATGATGAGCAAGAAATATAATAAATATTCATGTTGAACAGTTTTATATTTTAAGACACAGTAAGAATGCTTATCCCAATACCAACATCATCTGTTAGATGAGAATCCCTTTCTACAAATTTCTTTACCCTTCTTACAAAAAGATTATCAAAATCACTAATTTTTTACATTATAATAATCTTCTGGTCATCTACCAAATACTCGAGTTAAACAATGACTTCTAAATACAGAAATAAGGCAACTTTTAGGTGTTAAGATGTAGAAGAATTTGCAGAAAAAGAAAACATTAAAAAGAAGGACCAATATCTCTCTGTCATTCTTACTAGAATATTACTTTAAAGAATGTAATTTCTCTGACAAGGATAGTTAGTGAACTCTCAATGGAGTCTCTTAATTTAGTATGGCTCAAAATACAACCATCACCACCAACACGATATGTATACAATATACTTACACTGCACTCCTGATTATTTTAAAAAATGTTAATTTCTTTGACAAGGACCTTTAGTAAACTGTCAATGAAGTCTCTTAATTTAGCATGGCTTAAAATACACCACCAACTCTGTATGTATACGATGCACTCATACTGCACTCCTGAGGAGTCAAATTATAACCATGGTCACAGTGATGAATAACCTAGCATTCTTCTTACAGTATCAGGAAAAAACAAGCTAAAACATTTAGATTGTCTTGCCCACATCACCCTGTATCACCAATATGTGCAACAGTATTTCAGAGAAAAAAAAAGTTTATTTCTTTGCCCATACATATGAGCCTAATTTTTAGTAAAACTGACTTCATATAAATGAGATTTATCACAATTGCAATGAAATACTAGATACTCTTACAAAAGAAACTTATTTTGGAACTAGCTAGGGAAAAAAAAAAGATTGCTTCAGAGTTAAGTGGCACAATTTTCCCTTAAGGGCAGTAAAACACATGTATTGACCATGTTTTCCATTTTCTTTGTGTAACAGAAACCAAATGTATGGTCAATATTAATAAATATGTAGAGTCCCATAATGCACTATCTTCATTCTTACACTCTTCATACTGAACCCTTGTTCTGATTCCTACAATCCTGGTTTAATTTGAGGTTTGCTTAATATTCTCTTTCTTCTTCCCTTCCTTTCTTCCTGTTTTCATAAATACATTTTCACAGGTTACCAAAATTTGTTATGGAATGAAAAGCAGAGCACAAAAAAATCTACTCAACATTTTAAATACATCAACAAGCTTACAATCTAAATAAACTCTTTGACAACGTCAACAGACTTTTATTCAATGTTTATGCAAATATATCTATGTGTCTATGTTTAAGAGAAAATATGATTTGTCTTTTCTACTTAAAATATATTATACACTGAAAAAAAACACAAATATTGAGACTGTCTCTAATATTTCATTGCAATTCAATGATAAGTGTTATGTTGCAATCACCGTACCAAATAATCATACTGACATTATATAGCATGAATTTATTAGTTGTTTTCATATTGCAGCAATTAATAACATGAATGCTATTCCCTCCCAGGAGGAGAACTACAGGCTGATGAACCTACATTAGAAAGTTCAATTTCTTGCTCTGCAGTAATTATACAACAAATATTTTGAAGTCAACAAAATACCGGGACTTAATCCACTCTGACAGAGATTCTATTTCTTCCACTATAACTGAAGATTCCATTGTTAGCTGTTGTTATTAATTTCTCTAATACATCAACTTATTGGTATAGATATTTTAAAGCCTATTCTTTGAAAACATTTGTTTGTATATTGATCATGACCTTATTTTTGAATTAAAAAAAAGCTAAAAGTGAACCACAGAACATTAACTTTTAAATTTATTTCTGAACTTCCTGGCTGTTTCTTTCCTTTATCCTTTAAAAAAAAAAATATTACTCAAAATTAAATTTTTACACTCATGGAGCCAAAACCCATGCTGATGAAAAGTATCAAAAGTCATGATTCAATCATGAAAATACCTGAAGCAAAAAGGCTGAAAGTCACTTTTATTTGCAAATGAAAAGAAATCAATAAAATCTGAACTCTTACAGGCAAAGGCTTGGCAACTCCTATTCTCACAGGTCCTGATGGAGCACCCTTCAGGGCCTGGACGGCTTCTTCGAGACTGCTGTTTTCCAGGTTAACATCATTGACAAACATGAGTCGATCTCCAGGGAGAAGTCGTCCATCCTTTTCGGCAATTCCACCAGGCACCAAAGAACGAATGACGATCACAGTGCTTGCTGGATCAACTGGATCCTGAAAGGACGAGAAAGCAAACAGCAGGCAAGTCCTCTCTACACTTAAAAATGTTATTACAGGTTGCACTCTCTGCATTGTAATGGATGGGTAAAATTTTCAAAGTGTCTTT
Organism: Redunca redunca; assembly: GCA_006410935.1. Taxonomy (NCBI): domain Eukaryota; kingdom Metazoa; phylum Chordata; class Mammalia; order Artiodactyla; family Bovidae; genus Redunca; species Redunca redunca. The sequence continues at coordinate 535,670 of SJYQ01095256.1, forward strand.
TAAAAATTCCATACAACACTTCCAGTGGATTATCTGGGTGAAGGCTATCTCCATTGTGAAGGGTTTAAGAACAGTCCACCCTAAACAATGGCATCCCCACTTTCAATGGTTCCCCAGTAGATGTTTTAAATTTTATAGGTAAATTTAAAAATGTGACTTCAGCTATTGATAAACAGTCCACTTTTAAAACTATCATCTGAGATTCATGAATTATTAACAGCAGCGTTTACTGACAGGCTGTTACTATTGTGGAACATCAGTAGATGTGAGTGTTCTGAGGAAAGGGCTTGTTTTTGGAATGAAGAGATACAGAAGGAGGCCATATCGTAGTTGATAATGCAGTGTTTTCTGATACACAGCAACCTTAATATTAGAACAAGACTCCAGAACCACGCCTGAGAAAGAATACAACTCTCTGGAGTCATCTGAGACAGCCTTCCAGCTCAGTATTAATTAATGAGCGCAGCAGCTGCACCTCCTCAGCCCAGCAGGAGCATCCCCTCAGTAGCTCGGCACCCAGCGCAGCACGAGGATGCAGGCTACACCTGACCTGACCTAATTCAAGATTATTCACCAAGTTTGGTCAAATATTAAGAATATGACAATTTACAATATGTCCAAAATGATATATCTTATCATTGACTTCAGACAAAAGACGTAAGTATGTGATAGTTTCTGTCTTACCACTCAAATATGAACCATCCATTAAGAGCAAGGAAATAAAAACAATTTAGGTATGTTCCCCAAAGAAACAGGAAAACTGTATTTCTATGATATTCCTAAAAAGTATTCTGCATAGTCTTCAAATTTCCAAGAGCTGAAATATAAAAGAGCTAAAAAATCTCCATGTCAAAAAAATGCTTTATAATAATAATCTTATTATAAATTATTATTCTGAAAGACTAGAAACAAGAACACATATTGATGACTCTAAAGTATTATCTACTTTTGCTCTGGCAGTAACAATATGCATTTAGCATGTTATCTCTTTTAAAAAAAATTTGTTAAAAGTAGGATATATTTACCTGGTAATCTAAAATGCTAAAACCAAGTCCTTTGCTCCCTTTCTCCAGCTCTATGTTCTGAATGTCGGCTTCCCACATAGCCAAAGGTCCTTGAACTTCCTCTGCATTCTGACCCACGTCAGTCATAGTCAGCACAGGATCCTCTGTCTCCGAGGACCCGATGAACTCACCTAGATCTATGTGAGGCTGGATAAACAGACCAGATAGCTCTTATTTCAGATGTACTAGACCCGCAGACGTACATACCAACACTATGAGGAAAAGGGAGATTCCCAGCATCTGTCCAGAATACAGCACTCACATATAAGCAGCAACAGTTTATCAAGAAACCTTTATCAATTAAGGTAGCAACTTAGAAATAACCTAACTTGGAATAGGCACTTAAAATGTATGGTTCAAAGAGCTTCCATAATTCTGCGTGATTTTCACCTTTTTTCATCAGTGTCTGAATCACAACTGTTGTTAGAAAAAGAAATCTAAAAATATTTTTGATATTAAAGAAAAAGAGTGCTTATGATAAATTAGAACAATTCAAGAGGAAATGGCTGTATGTATAAGTTCTACACGCTGAGCAAACAAGGGTTCTAAAATCCTGTGAGTTGTGCACGTGATTGTTTCATTAATAAATTAACATGCACAGTGAGTGGCAAGATGATATCTGAAGACACACTGGCCTTGGCTGGAAGACTTCCTCTATTATTTTTATTTTATCTGTGTTGCCTTGAGCTGCATTCTTAACCTGGGCTTCACAGTTACCCTTCTCAAAGAATTCTTGCAGATTAAGTAAGGTAATGTTTAAAAAGCACTTGGCACAAAAATAGGGGTTCAAACATTAGTGCCTTTTAGTCAAATATATTACAGTGAGTCTAGATTAATTCAGTTTTGTATAGCTCTTGAAGACATTAGATAGGAAAAACATGTTTTTGATGATGAAATATTACTTTAAATGCTCTCTGCTTTTTAAACAATTATTGTACAGTAGAACCATGCAAATCTGTCCACCTGGTTTATTGTAACAATCCCATTTCTATCACATAAAATATATCTGGACATGTATGGTACTACACTGATTTCTACCGAATTTGGCATTATGTTTCTTATTTTCCCCATTCTTATCACCCACATGACAAGCACCGAGCTGGGGAGGTTATACAAAAGTTGACTAGATCTGTACTATATATTCACTACTTTCATATTTCAATTTTCCCTCTGTTAAGGGGGACAAGTGTCTATTTCATAGGAATACTGTGAATAAATTACAGAAGCACCTGTTTTGCAATAATATCTAATGACTGACATTTTACCTCAAGAAAAGTGAGATTCAGAAAGATGAAGTGACTTGCCCATGGTCAGAGAGAGATTAAGGGTCAAGCCTGATTCAAACCTATGTCTGTCTGACTCCAAGGGTTATCCTATACGCCACAGGATTTGTGAGGAAATCGGTACCAAGTAAGAGGAAAAAACGGCGTAAAGACGTTTAAACGTCATACAGCCTTCCCATTATACATTCAGATTAGCCTCCTGTCTCTGCGTGTCTGATACCTTTTCTGTTAGCTCAATGTCACATAAGTCCAGGCTCTCCAACTCTGGCGGGGCAGCAGGTGGCACCGTTCGACGACAGCACACCATTGTCACCTCTACAGGCAGCTCTTTTAAAATGGTCACCACCTCCTGGTGATTCTCCCCAAGTAGAGTTACGCCATTCACCTGTGCAAAAAGACAAGGTGACCAAGAAAGAACACTTCCTAACACTTCAAAGCCATTTTTTATTACATTAATATAAACCGTACTCAAGGGATGATCACAGCTGTACTATGCTCAGAACTACGGCTGGATCTGTAGTAGTGTTGCCTAAAATAATTTACATGCAACACTGCAGTCTGATTGGAATTGGACTTCCTAAAGTACTCACAGAAAGATCACTAGCTTTCACCCATGTTTCATATGCCTGTGTAATAGTTTGGAAAGGGAGAATTAATAAAATTGTTCCCAAAGAATAAAGCTTGTTTTAAAATGATATATTATCATTAAATGAAAAAATTCAAGACAAAAAATGGCATGTATTTTATTATATATTAATATATTTTAAAAGTGGGATAAATTAATAATTCTAAATTTTCATACATATTCATTTAAAATATCTGGAAGATTGCACAGAACTAATAATAAGCAGTTACATCGAATGAAGGGTTGGGAAAGAAAAAAAAACTACTCACTGGAGTATATCTTTGTCTTATATGTGATTATAAAACATGAGTATATTACCTATTCTAAAATTTGAATGTTTAAAAAAATGTAAAGCCAGTTTTTATATTCTCTGGACCTAAAACAAACAAAAACCATGCATGGAATTAGGTCTGATGATCAATGTATATACAGATTAGAAATTTCTGCTCTGGGTAGTTTTATTTGTGTATCTCTCTCAAGTACCATTTGGAGGAGGAACTTAAAATAAGAACTTTATTGTTTACCACATTAAGCGTCCCACAGCCTTTTCAGAATTTTATTTACGAATGGGAAGATGGAATAGCTTGCTTACTTCCAACAGCTCATCTCCACTGAAAAGCTTCCCACTGTGTCCAACAGGACCTTCCGGGAGGACAGATCGAATAAAATGATGGCCTACTGTTGCTTCCAGACTTATTCCCAACCCGCTGTTCTCACTGAACTTGCTCACATGAGCCACCTGAAAGGAGAAATATCACAGTTTCTAATATTCTTTCATTGTTTTTTCTTTTTCTGTATATGTATTTTATGTTCACCCCCTAGAAGGTCAAATTTCTCACAAAAGCTTCAAGAACCTTATTTTAAAGCTGCAAACCTTTAGCGTTTTGCCTTGGAAAGAGTATTGATATCTATTAGTTCCCTGAACCAACACAAACCAAGAGGAAGCAGCCAGGTGCAAGCTTCCAAGACACTCTGCGGTACTGAAGATGCTGATACCAGATGGAGGGTAGTCAAGAGGACCATTGATAAAACCAGAAGCTTGAGCTCAAACCACACACAGAAAGACACACCCTTACCACCTTCCATGTGCTAGGACTATGCTAATTCCATTACACAGACTATCTCAATTACTTTTCATAAATAGGTACAATGTCTATACCTGCTTCCAAACTTACAAAAATGAGATTCTGAGAGGTCGGTTTCAATAGTCACGCAACTAACAAAAGCGCTTTGAACCTCAGCAGTCTGAACCCATGGCCCAGGCTCTGGACCGTACACTGTATCAAGGGGACAATACTTGTCTTTAAAAGTGAATCAAAGCTTAAAACAGGAGAGTAAATTTTTATTTTTCTAATGTTACTCTAAATAACAAAGAACATTGGGAAATCACTATATTTACAGACAGTCCAATCACTATAATATTAAAATCAGACAGTATACTAAAGACAATCTGCTTTATCCCCTTTATAGTTAAGGGAACTGAGCAACAGAGAGACTGAGAAAATACTCTTTAATTATAAAAGATCTTTTTCAAATCTTAATGATAATGAGCACAGAGTTAATACTGGAAGCTGCATTATCTGAGTTTTAAATCTATTGTTGACAAAATCCTTCAATTCCTTATTTAGCTATCACTTCCTCCATGCAGCCGTCCGTGTCCCCACTTACAACATCCATCCATCCTTCTGTCTACTACCCCACTCCTCCTATTACGTCATTTGTGCTGTGTAACTACATAGGAAGCAACTGTAAATCCAGACACGTCATATTTACCTGTGTTTGATAAGGGCCTATAAACAGCTTAGTCCTTTCTGACTTATAATGAATTTTCACCCTTGATACATTACTGGAAGTGCCACCAAAATAACATGTAGACAAAGGGCAGTTAAAGGTCCACAGTCTCCGTTCTGACCTCTGTGAGGAGTAGCTAGTGAAAGCGTCCTCTTACTAATCAAGTATGACCCAAAGGAGTGCAATCTCAGTTGTGCATGCCAGCCATGTTAACCCCACCCCACAAAGGAATCTCCCAACTTTCGTTTGGTGCTAAACTAACCATAGTTAAGCTGGACTTTGTTGTATTCTTTCTCGACTCAATTTAAATGGTAGTCACAGCTGTAGTTACTCAAATCTTATTTGACACAAATTGCGTGTTTAAAAAAAAACTTTGTAATGAGGATTAAAAGAAACACTGAGAATACTGCTTGACACAAAGTACTCAGTAAATGTTATTTTTATTAATATTATATGTAATTATCTCTTGTGTTTTATCACCTTTAATCTAGAGCTACTTGAATATCATAAGCAATATGAAAATTTTTACCTAACCAAGTATTTTATTGTTACTTTTGAAATTTCTGAAATTTGCTGGTATATACCTAAAGATTCATAATCAATGTCCACTTCATTAAAACACTTTTTAGAAGAGCAGATCACAACTGCTACTCTAGGTATGCAAGTTGTTAAACAAACATGAAATGGTTCACTATGGCCTAACTAAAATGAAAAAAGCATGCAGACTAAAAACCCTCAAGAAGAGTAAGAGCATAAGAATGATAAAGAGTAAATAGGAAAAAGTTCTTTTTACAATTCTGTACTAAGTCATAATGATTTTTGTTTTATTTTCAAGTAAATTCTGTCATTCTATTCAGATTCTTTCCATAAATCCCAGGAATGAGAATCAGAAAAACTCTTCCTTTTATCTATGTAATATACACTATGACCAGAAATAGCGACGAATTATAAGTTCTAAAACTTCTAGTCCATGTACTTTAGCACCTTGGTTATTTACTATTCAACTTTCTCCAACTTGAATTTTTTAATATCTGAATCAGCACATTTAGGTCTTTGAAAAAAACCCTGGTGTTTGCAACTTCTCTAGGACTATTTACAATAGTCATCTTTGACTATTTATAGTAGTCATCTTTATTACTGTCAGAAACTCCCAGCTCAAATACAGTTCACAAACTAGGAAGTTAGGGAGGGGAAGCTAACATACCACAATTTCATAATTAATCCCCATAATCCTTTGCCACTTGGTCAGCAGGGCGGCTTCCTGTTGTTGAGCATCTTCTATTTCTTCTCGCTCAGCTGACACTAATGGAAGAGTAGACACAGTTAGTGACATGCTACAAAAATCTCCATGCTTCAAAATATTCTGTACCAGAGATACAGTGATGAGAAATTGTCTGTCATACTGTCAGGCAGGAAGTTAGGCATGAGCAATGAGGGGTGGCCTGGCTGAAAAGGATGCAAGCTGATCTCTAAACCCCATCCTAGACACACCCAGGGGAGCTCACAAATACGCTACAAAATAACCACAGATTTTTCCAACTTGGACACATGCGCCCAAGACACACTAACCACAGGGGCTTCTCCAGGTAACCTTTAGGTAGCTAGGAAGGAACCTAATAAAGGTTCATAAATACTCTACACACACAACACACACACACACGCCCACTAACGGTTCATAAATACTCCACACAAACACACACATCTGACAAAAGACTGAATTATGGGATGGCATAAACAACATAGCCTGCTGTTATATAACTTGCAGTTGTCAATAGGCTTTGAGCGGGTGCCCATTTGCATTCACTTTCACTGACTGGTGGTGAGTACAAGCCCTATTTTGCATTTTGCACAGGGCATAACCAAAAGGAGGAGACAGAAAGTATAAAAAGGGGGAAGCCAAGAGGAATCAGAAGGAGGATGACAACTCCTTTCGGATCAGCCTGCTCCCATGTCTTCGGAGTAAAAGATCTGTCTGCTTGAGCTGAACTGAGCTGTAACTCTCTGTTGTTTTAAACCCTTCAGTCCGTCATACCAAATGTTTGTTGAAATGAGACAAGAACCGAGGAAGAACTGACATGACAATAGTAAGTTTGACTCTTCTCCTAATATATGATTTACTCTTATTTCTCTACAATTTTAACAATTCACTTTAGAACTGTGTATTCCAACACTATTCTCTTTTAAGAGATATCTTTTAGGTCTTAACTATATTTCAATTAAAGTATCCATATATTATCTAACTTTTATTTATAAGAATGAGGACTCTAAGTAGCTCTAGGATTCACTTGATGGCCCTCTAGTGACTATTAAAAAACTATACTGCCTTCTATGTTAATCTCTTTCATTTTCATTTGGTTCTACAGAGTACAGAAGGGAACATGCTATGTCTCAGAAAAAAAAACAAAAGAAATTAACAAATAATATATGCAACCCCATGTACTCCATGTACAATGAGAAAATATAAATAAAAAATAAGAAACAAATGGGAAATGTAGATTAAATTAAAACCCTATAATAGGAATCATATTAATTGGTAAAAAAAAAAAACAACAANCCTATAATAGGAATCATATTAATTGGTAAAAAAAAAAAAAAAGGAAAGTGAAATCCATTTTGTGAAGAAATTCACAAAACAATTATGTAAACAATACTGAATTAAATTGGTTGAGGATAATTTTCAAGTCATATTCAAGGATTTCCATGCCATCATATTTCTTACTCATAAAGGCTGTCTTTTAAAAAAATCTTTTACAAAGCAGTACTCCCTAAATTAGATTTTCAACATCACTTTTAGCATTCAATTCTCAAATTTAAAGAGTATTCTAAAATTCAGATGTCTGATTAACTGCCTGCTTGTTAGTGGAATGAACAGGCTTTCATTCCAGGCCTATTCCAGGTTTTTTATGCTTTAATAATATTCAGCTTTCTCCTTGAGAAACTAAAAACAGTAAACTATATATTTCTTTAAAAATCTGGAGACTAGCCCCCCCAAAATAAGTGTTTTCTCTTCAAAAGTGTATTCAGTGCTGAAGGATACATGTGCAAGAGTGAACACAGACTATAGGAAACCTTTCAACCTGAGGAGAGTTAAAAACAGGAGGGTCAGTTCAGCCCCACCTCCCCCCATAACCCATTTCTCTGATTCTGCAGTGGTTATGCAAGTGAGCAGTGATTCAAGGAGGGTGAGATTCTGAATAAAGAAAGTAGGGAATCTGTAAGCTAATGATAAAAGATTTGTATTCATTCAATCAATCTACAGTCACAAAAACCCTCCCTGTTCCCTCTTCCCCAAATGCCCCAAGATGAGATTCCAGGCATATTTAAAAAAACCCTAAAGTCCAATCTTCTGATGTTACTGAAAAGTCAACTGACTTGCCCAGGCTCACACAATGAGTTGAATTTCTGTGGAAGAGGCAACGATATCATATCCCTTGTCTGAGGACCAGCACATGAGTAGAGGCATTAAAATCGTTCAGATATTTTTCCCCTTTATTTTAAAAAGATTGTGGGACTCCTGATCCCAAGTCTAGACCCTCTCACTCTCAATGCACATCACCGAAGTAAAAGACAGTTGCGCCTTTAAGGCCATCCACTACACTCACTCTGTCTACTATCTTGAGTTTCATGCTTTGAAACATTTTTTATCCTTTTCCAGAAACTGTGGTGCTGGAGAAGACTCTGAAGAGTACCTTGGACAGCAACCAGTCAATCCTAAAGGAAATTAACCCTGAATATTCATTGGAAGGACTGATGCTGAAGCTCCAATACTTTGACCACCTGATGCAAAGAGCCAACTCATTGGAAAAGACCCTGATGCTGGGAAAGATTGGGGGCAGGATGATAAAGAGGCAACAGAGGATGAGATGGTTGGATGGCATCACTGACTCAATGGACATGAGTCTGAGCAAACTACAAGACATAGTAAAGGACAGGGAAACCTGGTGTGCTACAGTCTATGTGATCACAGAGTCGGATATGAAAAAGCAACTGAACAACAAAGTGCTCGCGATATTCACTTTATCCTAAATAATTCCTACACTTACTAGTGTAAAAATTGCAGACTGTGATTAAAACCTGAGAATCCTACATATCTCACTCTTGGGATAGCACTGTGAACACAAATATTCACTAAAACGAAAAAAGTTAAATCACAATTTTCAGCAAGAAAAATACTTAACAATGAAGGAGCAAATATTTTAACGAATTGCAGCGCTTCAATATAACTATTTAGTGAAGGGCAGAATTCCCATAAGGAAATCTGTCTTGGGCTTTATTCAGTGGATTTAATTTGTCAAATACCTAAAGCAATATGACAGATCAAGGAAGCATGGACCACCCAGCCTAGAAAGATGGCAGCAACACGTTTACATAGTTATGTGCAACAATGCTGCCTTAAAATTTCTTTAAGCAGTGTGAAAAAAATTGGAGGAATAAGCCTGCAAAACAGGCACACTTTCATTTAAGAGTTTATGCTTTAAAGATTCATTTTTTATGTTTATTTTTTAAATGCTTTAACCCTTTACTGTTGTTGCTTGTTCAGTAAGAGACATACTGGTTCTATCTTAAGAAATAAAGGGAATGAAATAAAACCATGTATGTAACAGAATGATTTCTAAAGGTTCTAGTTTTAAAAAAATGAAGAAGACTGACTCAGCAAGAAAATCTGCCAGTTATAAATAAGCAATTTTAATCAACTAGAGCAATTAATCACATCTTTAAACAAGGATTTAACACTCTTTTTTGAAAGCTATTTTTCTAATAATTTATAATATATCCATAGAG
>SJYQ01095256.1:545292-557852 GCA_006410935.1 Redunca redunca
TCAATTGGTAATATGCTGGTGTTTCTCCTCAGAGATAAAGAATCTTCATCTTCTTGATAATTATCTTAAAGATAAGAAGATTTTAGCACTTTGGCCTGTAATATAATCAAGCAACTTGACTTTTTCAAACTCCACTTTATTTGAACACCTGGATGAGAGCTAACTTTTTGCATATAAAGTTTTCAACAATCACAGGTACTTACAGGAAAGTTCTTCTGCTAATGGAACAAAGAAGTGATAAAACTCCCCTTGCATTTGCCTCCCTGATTCCTGGTCTGCAATCAGTAGTGTGTGGAATAAATGGTCAACAGTCTGAGAAATGAAACACACTTTCAAACCAACAGCCTGACTTCTATGAATAAATGTTTACATCAGGGGGCTACGCAGGAATTTTGGTAATTTTTAGAGATGTTTTATGTACAAACATTTATGAATGACATTTTCTAAATGTGGAAACAAGGGTCTCATGGTCTACCGACCGAGCTAGTCAAGCCTAAACACTGACTTAAAGCAGATTCCTTCAAGAAAAGGCTGGGCAATTTGGAAACATTACAGGGCTCACATACATAATCTAGGCAGGACAAACTTCCCCCTAAAGAGAAAATGTATCAATGACATCTCAAAGTAAGGCAACAGCAGAAAGGGAAATGACTGTATATGATTCTAAATGAGAAGTGGTAACTGAGAAAACAGGACAGAAATTTGCTTTATTCAGAAGTTGTTTCTACAGTTTTCAGACAAATCCCTGATTGCAGTTAATCCCCATTGTATTAAAATCCCTTTTTACTTGGTTCTTAATGAATAGTTACAACTAAGCTGTTCTTTAAATAATTTCAGAATTAGAAAAAAATTGATATGATTCTAACTGAAAAATCAGACTCACGTGTTCTCACCTTTGCTGACATTTGCATTAACAGGAGACAAAACTGCATCTTTTGCGACGTCCTCCCGTGACGCCAGTTCCGCATCCTGCTTAGTTCTTCTCATTAGCGTCAGATGCACAGTCTGTCCCGTGTGTCGCAACACCTCCACTGCTTGTTGATTGGTAAAACCCTGAAGGTTTGTGCCATCTACCTACGGTTAGAACCAGACATGGGAAAAATAAAAGGATACTAACCCATGAAGCACACGGTTACTGCTGTTCAGTGAGAACAGAATTAAGAATGAGTACACCCCTAGTTAGGGAATGGGCTAACCTGTTTAGGGACCAGTACTAGTTCAGATGCACTGGGATCACACAGGGGTGTTTCATTTGTTTTTTAATATAAGTGATGGAGTCTCACTTCTAGAAATTATAAGCCAGCGGGTCTCAGGGTGAGGCCCTGGATTCTCTATCTCTTAAAATATTCTTTGTTTCTCAAGAGATCCGAATACACAGTCAAGCTTGGCAAACAATACTAGGTAGGACACAGAGGTATAGATGATCATGAAGAAAGTGGTCACTGAGAGTGCTGACAAATCCAAAGAAAGATGATGAAACTACCTTCCTTTTTATATCTTTGCCTCTTCAAAAAATATTTTCCCTTTTTCCTGTTCACAAATGACAACTTGAGGGTGCCCCAGTGATCTTTTGCAACCTACAGATATGATCTTTTCACCCCACCCTGCCTTACCTAGAACAATTCTTAAGATGTGCTCCTAATTCTCAACTTAGAATGGCCTGTGTCAACCCCACCTTGCATCATCGACCTCACCCTGCAGCATCCTGTCTATTTCTCTGCCCTCCAGCTCCAGAGGATCGTTTCCCTTTCTCTGACTTGAAGCACTCCTTTCAGTCATGAGGTCTTTGCAAATTCAGTTCCCTCAGTATAGATTCTCTGGACAGCCCTCTCCAGCCCACACAGCTTCTAATTTATTCACTGAGAAAAATCCCATAACTGCTTAGTTCAATAGTTATTTCCACAATTAAGCTATTGATGCCTATTACTATAGTTAAAGCCCCCTTTACCAATTTTCCTTCATGGCATTCATCAGAAATTTAATTTTATGTTTTCCAGCATTATTTGGTCTATGACTGCATCCTCCAAGAAGACAGGTTCTGTGTGTCAGCAAAAAAAAAAATGCTGGGAATTCCCTGGTGGTCCAGTGGTTAGGAATCTGTGTTCTCACTGCTGATGGCTCAGGTTCAGGCATCTCTGAGCGGGGAACACAACCCACAAGCCATGCGAACACACACACACACAAACACAACAAAACTAGCGCTGTTTTCACAGTGGATATTCACAAATGGGAAAACGGCTCATATGGCAAAGATTTACTTGTGAAGCAAATTATATTTCCGAATAAATAAATGCAGGTTATAACAGCTTAACTTTTAAAATACATAAAAATTTAAAAGCAAAAATTTGGAAAGTTGAAAAAGTAGTACAATACAATTAATGCTGAAATTCAAAGTCACTGATACACCATTTGAATTGTGAAATAGCTGTAAAATGGCTATGTAAGTATCATGCTTTTCTGAGCACAGTGCTGACCATAGTAGGCATTCAAGTATTTACTAAATGAATGAGAACTACAATAAGACCTGTTATCAGTGGTCTCCAAGATGAAGTACCTTTATTGCAGAGNTTAATATATTAACTTTGTATATAATAAATATATAAAACAAGATGCATAATATATCATATAGCATATATATAAACACATAGGAGAAAAAAGGAAGGAGAAAGGAATAGATTACAGATCAACTGATTGCTTGATAGATTGACATAGTTTGTTTTTTTTTAACCAATGAGGATATTCAATAAAAAATCTAGAGACCTTTGATTGAAATGATCAGTCTGTACTCTGCAAGTTAAGTTTTGTATGATACTTTTGTACTAAATGGCAACTTTAACATAGGTGTCTAACTCTCTCCTCTTTCCTCCCACCTCTATCTTATTGATTCGCTTTTAGAAAGACTAATTAAAATATAACAACAGAGAAAACACTAAAACAAAACTGGAAACCATGGAAGAAGACAAGTCCTTATACCAGTAACTTGGAGGAACTTCTATGAGGAATGGTCTGAATACGACCACATTGAAGGCAGGGCAGCTGCATCTACATGTGAGGGAACATCTTGTTTGGTCTGTCAGATGAAACATCAGTAAAATCCAACAACTGTCTTTCATTAAAAGGAGGCAGTCAGAAGGTACATATGGACTTCAACCAGTGATTCCAAAAACCAATCAAGTGCCAGGCATCACACCAAGCTGGGAGCATACACCACACAGAATCATATACATGCAGTGAAGTCACACTATGCAAACACATGCATCCACACACGACCCCAACCAACTCCACAACACACACAGAAAACCATCTGTCGGTACAGACACACAATGTTCTTCATCCTGTTTTTCTGGTTTCCTCTATTAATCTACAAGTGAAACTGACTTGTAAATTTAAACTTTTTCCTTCCTTCTTGCTTTGCAATTCGTGAACTATTTGTATCAAAATCTATCTCATCCCTCTTTTGCACAAGCATAGTTCTCACAGATCTCTGAGGAAAAAAAAGATCACAGGAATAGAATACCATAGTCTGAAAGAAAATGTGTGCCCTGAAGCCTGAGTACAAATATCTTCCAATGAGACTGTCACTGCAGGGAACAGAAAGATATTTTCTGAAGCTTCTCTTCAAAGAGATTCATTTTTCATTGTATTTATGGAAGTGGAGAAAATACATACAAAGAAGAAACAAGTATCTACAAAAAAAAAAAAACAAAAAAGAAAACTATTACAATAAAGGCATCAACAGCATTTTACATACTGTACAAAGTCATGGAATGGAAGACAGGAATATGTAATTTTCCTATATTTTCAGAGGATAAGAATAGGTAGATAAAAATGATCAGGGAAATAAGACTGAAGACATATTAAGGCTGATCTAGAAAATCAATATAATTACCAAAAATCACATGGAAGAAGGGAATAACTAAGGAAAAATAATCAAGGAAATTATGAGGAGATAAAGAAATCTGCCTCTATAAATCAGAGGTATATGAAAAACTCGAAACAAGACTAACACCCGGACAAATCTTGATTAAATTCTTGGATTTCAAAAATCAAAAGAAAAAAGCCTATTAGTTTCTAAACAGAGTGAGCAGATAACTTGTGAAAGAAATTATGAACCCAAAATTTTATACTCAGTGTAACATATATGAAAATGGAAATTATGGTTGAGATGCTACAATGTCATCCTATAGTATCATAAGATAGCATCTGATAGCATCAATTATAGCATGAGATGTTATAATTATATCTTATACCAAAGTGTGTTATGAGAAGACCACAAAGCAGAAATTTAAGCACTCTGGAATTATAATCTGTACACATTTAGGACATTAAAGGGCTGGGTCGTTAGAGATTAACAAAGACTTAAGAGGAGGTTGCTTTACTTTTTTAAAGAGATGAGTGCTATAAATCCCCACGGAGATGTTCAACCTATGACCACAATCCAAAGAGCTGTGTCACATGTTGTAAGGAAGGATGCAGTAAGTACCTCATGTTTAGCTCTATCAGGAGGTTAAGGGTGACGCTCTTTAACTGCTCTGACAATGAAACAAGAGAAAACTGCTATTATGTTGAGAACTGTTTGACAGCCTGACTCTCTCTGGGCACAGATCAGAAGGGAGACACACACAAACACACATGCATACACACACTCACACACACGAGAAAGCCAGGCTGGAGCCACCTTGAAACCTACCCAAGAGTACCCACAGGGAATGATGGGTACTCAGAACGAGAATTTATGGAGCAGAATGTTGAGAAACTGCAGCCAAAGGGAAGAAGAGTCAGTCAGATGAAAAAGTCCACCATCTGTCATGGAATGCTCAGTCAAATATTTCTAGTAGGGTCTCCCAGAAACCCAAGAAGGAACCCTAAGTGACTGTCGCATTTAAGCATGAGCCAGGCTCACAGAGCAAATAACCATGTTTCAGAAGCGCCAGTCAGGGATGAAGTGCTTGCTGTCTTTTACTGTCTTCCTTCACACTGGTAAGGGTCAGCAGGCATAACAAGAAGGGGAGGGAGGAAAAGAAAAGCTCAGTATGGAAGACAAACTAGGAGTGCACTCTCTGTCTCTACCAGTTCATAGTAGGCTTCTGCTAGGCCAGGGAGGGGGCTGAAATTAGAATATCATTTAGGATGGGAAATCTTTAATTACTAAATTAGAGCTGTATTTGGTGATCCTGATCGGCCACAGGACATTTTACTCTCTGAGAATAGTAACTTGACCAAGATTTCCTCCAGGGGAAAAGGAAGACCTTTTCCTATAGAAGATAAAAGAGACATCTAAAGACAAATTTTAAAAGGCTGTTTAAGACTATCCCCCCAAGTCTTCTTTATGCGAAGTCTATGTTATTGCCAACCAAAATGTCCAAGTGTGCAAAAGGCAACATGAGAGGTTCTCAGAGATAAAAGCTTCTGAAAGTCTACCAACACATTCTCTTCCTATGAAATTTACTCAAAAAACACTCTAGCTGACTGAGCAATTAATCAGATGTAAAACTCTGAGAAAAATGTGGCATACTAGGTTTCAGTTCAGTTCAGTCACTCAGGTGTATCAGACTCTTTGCGACCCCATGAATCACAGCACGCCAGGCCTCCCCGTCCATCACCAACTCCCAGAGTTCACTCAGACTCATGTCCATCGAGTCAGTCATGCCATCCAGCCATCTCATCCTCTGTTGTCCCCTTCTCCTCCTGCCCCCAATCTCTCCCAGCATCAGAGTCTTTTCCAGTGAGTCAACTCTTCGCATGAGGTAGCCAAAGTACTAGAGTTTCAGCTTTAGCATCATTCCTTCCAAAGAAATACCAGGGCTGATCTCCTTCAAAATGGACTGGTTGGATCTCCTTGCAGTCCAAGGGATTCTCAAGAGTCTTCTCCAACACCACAGTTCCAACGCATCAGTTCTTCGGTGCTCAGCCTTCTTCACAGTCCAACTCTCACATCCATACATGACCACTGGAAAAACCATAGCCTTGACTAGACGGACCTTAGTCAGCAAAGTAATGTCTCTGTTTTTGAATATACTATCTAGGTTGCTCATAACTTTTCTTCCAAGGAGTAAGCATCTTTTAATTTCATGGCTGCAATCACCATCTGCAGTGATTCTGGAGCCCCCAAAAATAAAGTCTGACACTGTTTCCACTGTTTCCCCATCTATTTCCCATGAAGTGATGGAACTGGATGCCGTGATCTTCATTTTCTGAATGTTGAGCTTTAAGCCAACTTTTTCACTCTCCTCTTTCACTTTCATCAAGAGGCTTTTCAGTTCCTCTTCACTTTCTGCCATAAGGGTTAGTGCTGAGTAATAAGTAAAATTCAATTCTAAATAATACTATTACAGCAAACTTAAAAGTTTTAAGTCTTGGTCCATAAAAGATACACAAAATGGTATGTAACACAGTTATTTATAATAGCAAACCACTATAAACAATATACCTCTCCATGAATAAGAGGTGCTTAAGTATATTATGTTAGATCCATATTTGCTGATACAACTATACATACCAGATATATTTCTAAACTAAATAAATAATAAAAAGGTATAAACAAATACAGTCCTAAGTACAAATACATGGAAATTTTCTGAAATGTTAAATCATAAAGTATTAAGAGTAGTTTCTATTAGAAGAGCTTTTTAAGCCATGTTCAAATTTAATGTTCTTTAGACCTCGAAGACAAAAATTACTCTAAAAGAAATAAACATGTTATTTATTCTCAGGGTATCCATACAGAAAAATCTCACAAAAATCTCAACTTTGAGGTGCCATAAAAATTCTTAAAATGCACATAACTTAAGCTGCAAGATTTCATGTACAATAGATTTTTACAGCTCAATTCTTTAAATATGTGGTTTAAGGAAAATCAAATGTATATTATTTTATCTACTAAATAGCAATAAAGTTCATTATGTAAAGAAAAAACATGTTTCCTTTTTTCCCCCAAAACCTGAAGACCTGAATTTAAAAGTATATTCCTTACTCAAATCTCACAGATGGTAGGTACTAGCACAGGAGAAATTGCTATAATGAAATAATTACAGACTTTTAATCCTAGACTGGTTCAAAATTTCTCAGTATCTTCATCTGTAATGTGAGAATAATGGTACCTACTTTTTTCCAAAATTACAGTGCATGGCGCTTTGTACTGAAAAGTTACTCAGAAACTTTTATTAATATTTGATTTAATAGCAGATTTCAAGAGGTACTACTATCAATAAAATGAAGAAGTGATTAATAAACATAAAAACCCCAAGCCTTATGGAAGCACTTTCTGTTGAACATAATTACACACCTCATACATATGGGGCAAGGCACTGAAACTGAATGAGGGCTCAGGCCAGCTCCTGTCCCTCATTATCACAGTAAGAGACCCAACTGTCGCAGACAGAGGTGCTGTGGAACGAGGTTCAAGGACAGTAAACTGTCTGGGTGCCATCTTGCGGAGATGGCAGCGCAGTGTAGATACTGCTATGAATAACTGTAGGGGAGAAATCCTAGTCAGAACAAATGGAAAAGCCAGCTCCTCAGTACACTCAATCTAGCTGGCCAAGCCCTCCTCCAACACGGCCTATAATTATACACATATACAAAGAGGGAAATTGAGACTACCACAGTCACACAATAGCAAAGGCAACATCTGATACCCTTCCATATTTTCTTTTCATGATACATTTCCTGTATAACATTTTATAAATCAGATGCATAATTCTATACTGCTTTTATCAAAGATACCTGTATACCAATCTAAAAAAGTGAATATATGACTTTATCTAAAGACAAGTTTGGTTGACTTTACAAAATAGAGTCCCCTTATTAAATTAATTCTTATGTAGTAAAGAAAAAGCCTTATTGGCTCTATTCCCTGCCCCTGTAATACCTACACTGAAACCCTGGGGGTTAAGAGAGCATAATTCATAAAACAGGAATCTTATAATAAAAGACTTTATTTTTTAAAATAATACATCCTTAAATAATAGGAAATAATTTCTTAATCCTTTCAACACTTCAATAATTAAAAAATAAAAACATTATAGTTCAAAATAGTTGCTGCCAAGACAAAATTGAAAAAAAAATTTAAGATAGCAGTTGTGAAAAACAACTAGTGTTAAGAACTTTCCTACCCATCTCTCGAAAGACTATAAAATGATGGCATTTTACACAAAATCAATGCATGATCAAAGCAGTGCATGATATTTCTTAAAAATCAAGGTGCTTCTAACTTTGAAGAGAATGTTGCTAAAAATAAAAAAATCATAACACTGATGAGAGCAAAGACAGTGATTTTATTGAAAGCAAGAAAATACTTCAGAAAAAAGTGCTTCCACTTTTGAGTCAACAATCTCCTTTAGCACTGATCTTGTCCAAGCCAAATTATATGAGCTTCCTGTTATAAATCAATGCAAATAATTACAAATTTGAAGGGAAGCTTTTGTGAGACTTACATGCGTAATCATTTCACACCCTTAATAAGTATCTGCTTAATTAATTAAACCATACTTATGTACCAAGTATACCATGTATTTCAAATAAATAATTCATTTGGTTTTCTTAAAAATCATACCAGGGAAGTTTCTTTATCTCATATTGTAAAGGAATCCTGCTTCTCACTAAATGGTTAAATACAGAGGTATATGATCCAGCAATTATATTCCCAAATATACACTCAGGAGAAATGAAAACATATATCCACACAAAATTGATACATGAATGTTTATAGTGGCATTGTCCACAATAGCCAAAAAGTAGAAACAACTCAAATGTCCTTCAACTGATGAATGGATAAATAAAATATGGTGTGTTAATACAATAGACTATTATTCAACTAAAAAAATAAACTCAGAATTGATGATGCTACACATGGATGGACCTTGTTCAAACCTACTTGAAAACATCATGCTAAGCAAAAGAAGCAAATCACAAAGCACCATTTATCGAATGACTCTATTTACATGAAATGTCCAGAATAGGCTAAAAGGACAGAAAGTAGGTTGGTAGTTGTTCAGGGCAGGGAGGATCTAAGAACTAGGGAGTAACTGCTAATGCGACAGGATTTCTTTCAAAGGTAATGAAACTGTTCAAAAATTAATTGTGATCATGAAGACACAACTATAAACACAACTATAAACTAAGAGTTTCTTAATCATATACTTTAAATGAGTAAATTGTATGTTCTCCTGAGTTTTAGCTCAAGAATGCTGATTTTTAAGAAAGCATTCTATTGGATTAAAATATATAGGCTGGGGGCCAATTAGCTACATATTCAATTTTTAATTCTTTATCAGATATAGATTTAGAGTATGTATATATTATATTCACTCTTTCCTTCTCTTTTTCCTCCAAAATAAAAAAAAAGTAGCTAATTTTCACTGTATGTTAAAACAGAGATACAACAGAAAAGCTCTTTTACAGAATATGGTCAGCTTACATAACATGCACAACTTGATCTTTAGAGAAGATTTCAAGAGGTAAACAGGTGTAGTTAGCAGTTTTATAGAACTAAGATGAAGCAAAGTCAGGGAATTGCGATGTAGAAGCAAAGGGCACATACAGATAACGGACATCTCTATCTTTTAGTTTAGTTGTGAAAGAAAACACAAAAACATAAAATTTACCATCCTACCCATCTTTATGTGTATAGTTCAGTAGAGCTAAGTATATTCAGGTTGTCATACGTTTCTAGAACTCTTTCATCTTGCAAACTGCAACTTTAAACTGATTGAACAATAGCTCCCCATCTCCTCCTCTACCCCACCCTGAACAATAACTGTTCTACTTTCTATTTCCATAAGCATGACTACTTCTGATACTGCATATAAGTGGAAGCACACAGTATTTGGGGGCCTGGCTTATTTCACTCAGTATAATGCTCTTGAGGTTTATCCATGTTGTAGGATGTAACAGAAATTTCTTCTTTATAAGACTAAATAATACTCTACTATATGTATATAACACATTTTTATCCATTTATCTGCAGATGGAACTCTGGGTCACTTACTCATCTTAGCTCTTGTGAATAATGCTGCAGTGAACAGGACTCCTCTATCTTAACATTCTATTTTTTTACGTTCTTACTATTATTAAGATCTCAAGGCAAAAATCAAGACTTCATTAAAGTATAAACAAATGCATATTAAGACAAATCAGCATTCCCCAAATCTACTACAGAGAATATTAATATATGTTTGGGGGAAGAAAGAAACCATGATTACAACACTTTAGGAACCTCTGAAATAAAAGAGTTAAACAAGATTCTGGAAAACTTCTCAGTTGTTTTATTTTTCAATGTGTACTGTGAATCCCTAAGAAACTGTATCCCAGGAAGCTTTTCCTAAACTTATTTAACCAGAAAGCCCTTGATGCAGGGTTTCTTGGATTCATGTTCTGAAAAATAATTAGGGTAGGTCAGTTTATAACTAAACACAGAACTGAAAGTTGGATTCTTTTTACACTACCTTGAATAGCTATATGGCCAAACATACTAATGTTACTAGGAAAACAATGCTGCTTTGATCTAACTAAGAGGGTCTGTCTCTATTTCTTTATACTCTTATAGCTAAAGAAGCCTTGGTCATGGGGCCAATAAAAGTAGTGTCAATATTAAAAAATGCACACAACTCAAATTCAGATTCAAATACACTAAAAGTTATAATGTATGGTCTTTATCTTCAGAGTATCTGCAGCTAAAATACAAAAAAGATTATTAATGTACCAAACTCATTAAAACCAGAAATCAGATCAGAAGCTATTCAAGAAAGAGTCCCACTTTCAGAAATGACATCAATAAACCTTCTATCCAATGCTCTAATATCCAATGCTCTGAGTAATACTGACACCCAAAATCACAAAAGTTAGATTAAATTAGTACAGAGCTACCTGTAGCTCTCAAAATGGTGTAAACCAGGAGAATGCATCTCTCAACCATGAAAATTAACAAAGCTGTCATTAAATGTGTTACTTACGGCTATAATTTGGTCTCCAATTTGGATTCTTCCATCATGTTCCACAGCACTGCTCTTTGTAATGCTCTTAACAAAGATCCCTGAAGGCTCTAAGATTAGAAACAAGTTTGTTTTGTTTTACTATTTACAAAGTACACTCAAAGAATACCCATCCTCCATTCGCCTAAAAATAAAGTCCTAATTCGGAGTAGATGTAAATCAACAAACCACACAAACAAAATCACTAATAGAAACCTTGGCTACAGAAAAAGACAATGGTTTTGTTTATGTGAAATAAAACATCACAGTAACCTGCACTACTCCAAAGAAAGACTTCCATCAGTTTATCATGGAAATATATCAGACCCATGAAAATATATCATGTGGATTCAGTATTTCATAACACAAAGACATTAGAGGCAATCACCAAGATAAAAGAAATAGAATATTAATGTTTAAAAACTACCTAATTTTTTATCTCCAATGTATCCAGCAATAGTAATTCCTAATCCTTGGACATTTTTAGTGAGTTCTACATCAAATGTCTCACTTTCTTCACTTTTCTGAGTTGAAGCATCAACCTGAAATACAATTTGTAAAAACAAACAAAAAAAAAACATAAATAAACACACAGACAAACAAAATAAGCTTTTTCAAGCCATACTCTTCATTTAGAAAAGGTATGATGTAATTAGTTCTTAGAGAACTCTGCTAAAGAATTATAGTTAGGGATTACTCCTTCAAACTTGACAACTTGGCTTCAGCATCACATTTTTACTCAAAAGCAATGTCAGGAGTAAAGCTGAACACCCTCTTCAGAGAAATACATTATTGGTTTTTTGTGAAAATCATAAAAAATTAGATTCTTATTAACAGATTCTATTTTCAGGAGTGGCTCTCCTTCCTTTTTGAAGAAGTTCAGTTCAGTTTGGTTCTGTCACTCAGTTGTGTCCGACTCTTTGCGGCCCCATGAATTGCAGCACGCCAGGACTCCCCGTCCATCACCAACTCCTGGAGTTCACTCAGACTCACTTCCATCGAGTCAGTCATGCCATCCAGCCATCTCATCCT
This sequence comes from Redunca redunca, assembly GCA_006410935.1. Lineage (NCBI taxonomy): Eukaryota > Metazoa > Chordata > Mammalia > Artiodactyla > Bovidae > Redunca > Redunca redunca. Next base: position 557,295 of record SJYQ01095256.1, read on the forward strand.
CTGTTGTCCCCTTCTCCTCCTGCCCCAATCCCTCCCAGCATCAGAGTCTTTTCCAATCAGTCAGCTCTTCGCATGAGGTGGCCAAAGTACTGGAGTTCCAGCTTTAGCATCATTCCCTCCAAAGAAATCCCAGGGCTGATCTCCTTCAGAATGGACTGGTTGGATCTCCTTGCAGTCCAAGGGACTCTCAAGAGTCTTCAACACCACAGTTCAAAGGCATCAATTCTTCAGCGCTCAGCCTTCTTCACAGTCCAACTCTCACATCCATACATGACCACTGGAAAAACCAGAGCCTTGACTAGACGGACCTTAGTCGGCAAAGTAATGTCTCTGCTTTTGAATATGCTCTCTAGGTTGGTCATAACTTTTCTTCCAAGGAGTAAGCGTCTTTTAATTTCATGGCTGCAGTCACCACCTTCAGTGATTTTGGAGCCCCCAAAAATAAAGTCTGACACTGTTTCCACTGTTTCCCCATCTATTTCCCATGAAGTGATGGAACCGGATGCCATGATCCTCGTTTTCTGAATGTTGAGCTTTAAGCCAACTTTTTCACTCTCC
>SJYQ01095256.1:566368-593574 GCA_006410935.1 Redunca redunca
TGGAGAAGACTCTTGAGAGTCCCTTGGACTGCAAGGAGATCCAACTAGTCCATCCTAAACGAGATCAGTCCTGGGTGTTCACTGGAAGGACTGATATTGAAGCTCCAATACTTTGGCCACCTGATGCGAACAGCTGACTAATTGGAAAAGACCCTGATGCTGGGAAAGATTGAGGGCAGGAAGAGAAGGGGACGGCAGAGGATGAGATGGCTGGATGGCAACAGCAACTCGATGGACTTGGGTTTAGGTGGCCCCCAGGAGTTGGTGATGGACAGGGAGGCCTGGCGTGCTGCGGTTCATGAGGTCGCAAAGAGTCAGACACGACTGAGAGAATGAACTGAACTGAATATATTATCAAATATTATACTAAATATTAATATATCTATCAAATTAAATGATGATATTAACATATTAATGCTAAATAATAATAAACAATAATATTTCATTAGGGTAAATAATCATTCAACTAGTGCAAACAACCAGACCTTATTTTATATATCTATAAAGTATATGAAATATAACTATAATTAATCAGAAGACAGACTATATCAATGACATTTTTGAATCACTCTCTGAACTCATCAGCACTCTGTCCTTCACACACAGCTTCAGCTATAACTGATCACTGTTCCTCAAACCACTAAGCTGCTCTCTCTAGCCGCCAAGGCTAGACATCCTTCCCCCAAGTAACTACATGCTTACATCTTTACTTCTTCCAAATGGACTCAACATCATCACCTCAGAGAAGGCTCCCTGACAGTGCATCCCAGAATTACACTCCATGAGCTAACTCTGCCCTGTTTTTCTTCACGGTGCTTATTATCACCTACATGTTCTCTGTTGTTAAGTAGCTTCCATCCCAATCTGTAGAGACAGACTAGAACATAGAATACTCCAGTGGATCAATAAAATCTGATTATTTTATTCTCTACTGTATCCTCATTCTCTATGGTAGTGTCTTGCATGGAGCTGGCATTCAATATCCATTTGCAGAATAAATGTTTATCCAATTTTTAAGGATCTACTCTGATTTAATCTGCCCAACAAACCTCCAAAATCACTATTTCCATTTTACACATGAGATGATTACACAAAGTCACACACTTAGTAAGTAGATTATGACCTATATTTTTCCTGTCATCTTTATATTATACACAGAGGAAACAATCATTTAGATATCAATTTTTAGAAAGGAGACATTAGTAAATGGCTTCCACTGACAGAAGCAATCAAAATATTGTCACCAATTGATGCCTAAGAGTTTGTTATCTGTCCTGAAAAATAAAACAGGAAACTAGTAAATCACCATAGTTACCAACAATCCACAATTATTTGGTTGGCTATCCATAAAGGCAAATGAAAAAGAGATCAATTTGTTTGAGGAAGAAGCTTCAGGGAATTCTTTCAAATGCTTCTTTTAAAATCTACAGCAGACACAATCAATTATTACTTTTTTGAAAGCAAGCTTCTTACTCCAAACCTGATTTTTTTTTAAACCTGAGCATGACAATTTCAATAAAGTTTGCCAGGAGAAGATATACTGTACAGGTTGAAGCAGACAGGATCATGAAATATGTGACAGGCCGAGGATCTCGCACACCAAGACCCAAAGCCTATGGGCTGTTTGCATAGGGAATAAATAATTGGAACTTTGCTACAGTGAGTTAGAATGAACAAATCATGTTATAAAAACAAAGAGTCTATCCATGTGAAGTTAACTGCTGAAGAAGCTCTGAAACTATGTTAGACAAGGTGTGAAGGCATTCTAAGAGTGAAGTTATATATACATATAAAGCTATATGATACTGGATATTGACTGTCTTCTCCAAACTTGTTAAAGGCTTAACCAATGGCAATGACTCCTCCTATTTCCATCCAGCCACTGAGGTCTATATAAATGTAAAAGCAAAGAGATCACGTATGTAAAAACTATAATTTAATTATACCACCATACAAAAGACGTGTTTTTTAATTTGAAAATTTATTCCCATAAGGAAAAACACGAAGGCACAGCTACAACTCTGCTACAGTTTTATTAAAATGGTTTTCTGAAATAAAATCTCCTGGAAGGAGTGAATCTTCTTTGACATGGCTAGTCAGTTCACAGCACACACAGTACAAATGGTTAATAAAAAGACTTTGAATCCCATCTTGGTTTATACAATATAAAATAAGCAGAAGAAAACACAACTATCTGGTGATTTGTATATACAGATATACAATCTGTATTATTTGGGGAAGTTACTAGTAGATGAAAAAGAGTCATCAAATAATTATGTTTTCAGTTTAGCTTCTGGCTATTTCAGTCTAAAAAGGTCTTTCATGTTCTTACTAAATAAACACGTATTAATTTAATTAAGGGATGTTTCATTAGGGCCAACATCTAAGATAAGTTAAATGAAAATTACGTAAGGTATTCAGTTAAAAAGTTGTCAAATTCTTTGTGAACAGTAATACGAAATACCCTCTCAGTATTTAGGACAGGAAGAGGCTCTCTTACAAGCCATAGTCAGAACCAGCAAAAGGTTCACTTACTCTAAAAGGTCAGATAAGACAAAAATCATAACAAAGGACAATTATACAACTTAAGCACACTGTTTTAACACAAAACACATGCACAGCTATTTACAAATACCTTGATGTATCGGAGGTCCCCATCTTCTTTCTTGTATAAATCACACTCATACAATATGATTTTTTTTCAAATTTAGTCACTCTCTTTAAAAGTAAGGTGAAGCAAGTACATGGACACGTGAGAAATAACTTAAATAAAGAACCTTTAATGAGATCTTTCTTCTTCACAGTTTTATCTAACACAGCCAAATCACCAACAATTGTTTTATCAAGTCATCTATGTAGTCTTTTGAAAGAATTTAAAAAAGTTTTTAGAGAAAAATATCTCATCATATATTTTATACATGATAGAGCCCTATAAATATAAAAATAATTATGACTGGCATAAGTAACTCTAAAATGACTTTTATAAATCTATACTTACAGAACCAAACAAACAAGAAAATACTTGAGTAAACAAGTGTTTAGTCCTCTGAGCATCAGTCAATATATGTTACAGGAGAAAAAGACAGCATCTTTTCCACCTAGCAAACAACTTATTTGTAGGTGTAGTAAGAGAGCTGCATCTTAACAGCATTCTAAGAAAACAAGAATTCTCTTTAGTTCTAAATACAATTAAGCTCACCCTCTGGAAATAACTATATCAGAATAACCCTTCCTCTGAGATTAATCAGAAAATGTGCATAAAAGCTGTAACAACAACAAAAAAAGCTTTAAAAGATCAAAAAGAAAGTGTCAGATCCACTCTAGTCTATTCATTAGAAGTAAATCAGGAGGCCCAGCCCACACTCAAGAAGGTTATCATACAAGAGCACAATTACCAGAAAGTACAGATTATCTGGTATCCATCTTCCAGGCTGTCTACACAGTACATCATAGTAAAGCAGCTGAAAGTCAAGACAGAGGGAAGACCTTAAAAGCTACCGGAGCAAAAAGGGACATTATCTTCAAAGAAGAATAAAGCTGACATCTGACTTAAAAATTTTCAAGAACTGACAACCCAACATTTTCAGAACAACTCCCCCACACACATCCTCACACACAAAGCATTGTCTCAGTTTGGGACAAAATAAATACCAAAATAAATTCTCTGGCAGAAAGAAAATGACCTCTGATGGAATTTCCCGAATGTGGAAAACACTGAAAAGCACAAGAAGGGGTTTAAAATGTGAGTAAAACAAGAGAAATTGGTTATGACACATAATCTAAAACTTGTGAAGTTTTAAATTCATGTAGAATTAAACTACGTGAACAATTACATAAAATACAGGAGTGGGATAAATCAGGTAGAAATATATTAAATTCCTTTCATTTTCCAGGAAGTAGTNGTCAAGACAGAGGGAAGACCTTAAAAGCTACCGGAGCAAAAAGGGACATTATCTTCAAAGAAGAATAAAGCTGACATCTGACTTAAAAATTTTCAAGAACTGACAACCCAACATTTTCAGAACAACTCCCCCACACACATCCTCACACACAAAGCATTGTCTCAGTTTGGGACAAAATAAATACCAAAATAAATTCTCTGGCAGAAAGAAAATGACCTCTGATGGAATTTCCCGAATGTAGAAAACACTGAAAAGCACAAGAAGGGGTTTAAAATGTGAGTAAAACAAGAGAAATTGGTTATGACACATAATCTAAAACTTGTGAAGTTTTAAATTCATATAGAATTAAACTACGTGAACAATTACATAAAATACAGGAGTGGGATAAATCAGGTAGAAATATATTAAATTCCTTTCATTTTCCAGGAAGTAGTGCAAGTACTAAAGTAAAATCAAGTAAGTTAAGGATATATATATCTGACAAAGAAGTCAGACATAAAATACATAAAGAAAATCCAAAATTCAAAAGTTTAAGAAATTCAATTAAAAATGAACAAAAGACACAGACATTGCACCAAAGAGGACAGAGATGACAAGCAAAAACAAAGGTGTTCAGCATCTGATCCATTAAAGAAATGCAGATTAAAAGCACAATGAGGTTAGCACTCTATACCTGAAAGAATAAATAAATAAAAAACAAATAATGACAACGGCACACACTGATTAGGATGTGGAGAAATGTAAAGAATATAAAACAGTAGAGTCTCTTTGGAAAACAGTTTGGCTGTTTCTGAAACAAGTGGTATATTTACCATATGATCCAGGAATGGCACTCCTGGACACCTGCTATAGAGAAATGAAAAAAAAGAAAATCTATGTCCACAAAAAAACATGTACAAAATTGCTCACAGTACCTTCACTGATAAGAGAAAAATGTTGGAAACAAAGTATCCTCCCGTAAGTACATTCATAGCCAGAATGAACCTCAGCAACAAAAAGAAACAAAATATTAAAATGCACAATAATTTGGAGGGATCATGTTGAATGAAAAAAGACAATATCAGTCACATACATTATGATTAAATTTTTAATATTCTTGATTAAACTATATACATAGAAATAAACTACATACATATACTATATACATATATAACATTCCAGGGTCAGGAATGGTGTGGAATATATGGCTGGATATAAAAGGTAACATAAGGGAGATCTTTGTGGTGCTGGATAGGTCAGTACTTAGATGGTGGGTAGTTACACAAATCTACACGAGTAGAAAAATAACACAAATCTGAAAAATTAACACACATTTTATCAATAGCAGTTTTGTGATATAATACTTTACTAAGATTGGAACCATTGGAAGAAATTTGACAAAGCACACATACCATACTGAAAATTTTCTGTGAATATATAATTAACTCAAAATAACTTTTTAAGGTTAACTCAAGTCAAGGATACGGACTATATCTTTAGGCTAATCAATAAAAGAATAATAAAATTAAGTATAAATAACATGCTAATACAGGAAGAAAATGATATTAGAAACTAGTTAATACAAGTTCAGTTCAGTTCAGTTCAGTCGCTCAGTTGCATCCGACGCTTTGCGACCCCATGAATCGCAGCATGCCAGGCCTCCCTATTCATCACCATCTCCCGGAGTTAATACAAAACAGGCATAAAAGAATATGAAAACAAAAATGTCAAATTTATCAATAATTAAATATGAAGGAGTTAAATACTCAAAAGACTAAAGTTGTCAGATTGGATAACACAGTAAAAATAAAATCCATACTGATTACCAAATATATAAATTAATAATAGATAGATACAATAAAAAGTAGGAAGAAGGAAAAAAAAATGCATCACACTTCAATTAACCAACAGAAGTCTAGTACAACAAAACTAGTATCAGACAAGACATCAATAAACACTACTGGACATAAAATCAAACAATCCACAGAGATAAAGGGTCAATTCAATAGACAAGAAGAAACAATCTTAGCAATATAAAACGATAATCTCAAAACAGGTAGGCCTAAGATCAGGGACAAGACAAGGATGTCCCCACTCTCAACACTATTATTCAACACAGTTTTGGAAGTCCTAGCTACAGCAATCAAGTGAAGAAACAGAAATAAAAGGAATCCAGATCAGAGGAAGAAGTAAAGCTATCACTGTTTGCAGATGACATGATACTATATCAAGAAAACCCTAAAGATACTATCAGAAAATTACTACAGCTAACCAGTGAATTTAGCAAAGTGCAGTTCACTTGAGTCACTCAGTTGTGTCCGACTCTTTGAGACTCCATGGACTGCAGCAAGTCAGGCCTCCTTGCCCATCATCAATTCCTGGAGTTAACTCAAACTCATGTCCATTGAGTCAGTGATGCCATCCAAACATCTCATTCCCTGTTGTCCCATTCTCCTCTCACCTTCAATCTTTCCCAGCATCAGCGTCTTTTCAAATGAGTCAGTTCTTCATATCAGGTGGTGAAATTACTGGAGTTTTAGCTTCAGCATCAGTCCTTCCAATGACTGTTTAGGACTGATTACCCTTAGGATGGATGGAAGTCACTTGCAGTCCAAGTGACTCCCAAGAATCTTTTCCAACACCACAGTTTAAAAGCATCAATTCTCCAAGTGCTCAGCTTTCTTTATAGCTCAAATTCATATGTGACTACTGGAAAAACTATAGCTTTAACTAGATGGACATTTGTTGGCAAAGTAATGTCTCTGTTTTTGAATATGCTGCCTAGGTTGGTCATAACTTTTCTTCCAAGGAGCAAGCATCTTTTAAATTCATGGCTGCAGTGACCATCGGCAGTGATTTTGGAGCCCAAGAAATAAAGTCTCTCACTGTTACCATTGTTCCTCATCTATCTGACATGAAGTGATGGAACCAGATGCCATGATGTTAGTTTTCTGAATATTGAGCTTTAAGCCAAGTTTCAAGAGGCTCTTTAGCTTTTCTTCACTTTCTGCCATAAGGCTGGTATCATCTGCATATCTGAGGTTAATGACAGTTCTCCAGCCAATCTTGATTCCAGCTTGTGGTTCCTCCAGCCCAGTGTTTATGATGTATCTGCATATAAATTAAATAAGCGAGGGACAATATACAGCCTTGACGTACTCCTTTTCCTATTTGGAACCAGTCTATTGTTCCATGACCAGTTCTAAATGTTGCTTCCTGACCTGCATACAGGTTTTGCAAGAGGCATGTCAGGTGGTCTGGTATTCCCATTTCTTTCAAAGTTTCCACAGTTAATTGTGATCTACACAGTCAAAGGCTTTGGCATAGTCAATAAAGGAAAAGTACACATTTTTCTGGAACTCTCTTACTTTTTCGATGATCCAGTGGATGTTGGCAATTTGATCTCTGGCTCCTCTGCCTTTTCTAAAACCAGTTTGAACATCTGGAAGTTCACAGTTCACGTATTACTGAAGCCTGGCTTGGAGAATTTTGAGCATTACTTTACTAGGGTGTGAGATGAGTGCAACTGTGTGGTAGTTTGAGCATTCTTTGGCATTGCCTTTCTTAGGGACTAGAATGAAAATTGAGCTTTTCCAGTCCTGTGGCCACTGCTGAGTTTTCCAAATTTGCTGGCATATTGAGTGCAGCACTTTCACAGCATCATCTTTCAGGATTTGAAAGAGCTCAACTAGAATTCCATCACTTCCACTAGCTTGTTCGTAGTGATGCTTCCTAAGACCCTCTTGACTTCACATTCCAGGATGTCTGGCTCTAGGTGAGTGATCACATCATCGTGATTGTCTGGGTCATGGAGATCTTTTTTTTTTACATTTCTTCTGTGTATTGTTGCCACCTCTTCTTAATATCTACTGCTTCTGTTAGGTCCACACCATTTCAGTCCTTTATTGAGCCCGACTTTGCATGAAACGTTCCCTTGGTATCTCTAATTTTCTTGAGGAAATCTCTAGTCTTTCCCATTCTGTTGTTTTCCTCTATTTCTTTGCATTGATTGCTGAGGAAGGCTTTCTTATCTCTCCTTGCTATTCTTTGGAACTTTGCATTCAAATGCCTACATCTTTCCTTTTCTCCTCTGCTCTTGGCTTCTCTTCTTCTCACAGCTATTTGTAAGGCCTCCTCAGAGAGCCATTTTGTCTTTTTGCATTTCTTTTCCATGGGGATGGTCTTGATCCCTGTCTCTTGTACAGTTGTCACAAACCCCCATCCATAGTTCATCAGATACTCTATCAGATCTGGCCCCTTAAATCTATTTCTCACTTCAACTGTATCATCATAAGGGATTTGATTCAGGTCATATCTCAATGGCTTAGTGATTTTCTCCAATTTCTTCAATTTAAATCTGAATTTGGCAATACAGAGTTCATGGTCTGAGCCACAGTCAGCTCCCAGTCTTGTTTTTGCTGACTGTATAGAGCTTCTCCATCTTTGGCTGCAAGAATATAATCAATCTGATTTCAGTGTTGGCCATCTGGTGATGTCCATGTGTAGAGTCTTCTCTTGTGTTGTTGGAAGAGGGTGTTTGCTATTACTAGTGTGTTCTCTTGGCAAAACTCTATTAGCCTTTTCCCTGTTTCATTCTGTAATCCAAGGCCAAGTTTGCCTGTTACTCCAGATGTTTCTTGACTTCCTACTTTTGCATTCCAGTTCCCTATAATGAAAAGGACATCTTTTTTGGGTTTTAGTTCTAAAAGGTCTTATAGGTCTTCATAGAACCGTTCAACTTCAGCTTCTTCAGCATTACTGGTTGGGACATAGATTTGGATTACCGTGATTGAATAGTTTGCCTTGGAAACAAACAGAGATCACTCTGTCATTTTTGAGATTGCATCCAAGTACTGCATTTCAGACACTTTGTTGACCATAATGGCTACTCCATTTCTTCCAAGGGATTCCTGCCCTCAGTAGTAGATATAATGGTCATCTGAGTTAAATTCACCCATTCCAGTCCATTTTAGTTCGCTGATTCCTAGAATGTCGACATTCACTCTTGCCATCTCCTGTGTGCCCACTTCCAATTTGGAAGGAACCTAACATTCCAGGTTCCTATGCAATATTGCTCTTTAGAGCATTGGACCTTGCTTTTATCACCAGTCACATCCACAACTGGGTATTGTTTTTGCTTTGGCTCCATCCCTTCATTCTTTCTGGAGTTATTTCTCTACTGATCTCCAGTGGCATATTGGGCACCTACCAACCTGGGGAGTTCATCTTTCAGTGTCCTATCTTTTTGCCTTTTCATACTGTTCATGGGGTTCTCAAGGCAAGAATACTGAAGTGGTTTGCCATTCCCTTCTCCAGTGGACCACAATCTGTCAGACCTCTCCACCATGCCCACCTGTCTTGGGTGGCCCCAGAGGGCATGGCTTAGTTTCATTGAGTTAGACAAGGCTGTGGTCCTAGTGTGATTAGATTGACTAGTTTTCTGTGATTGTGGTTTCAGTCTGTCTGTCTCAGGGAACTCAAACAGGGGCTCTGTATCAACCTAGAGGGATGGGATGGGGAGGGAGACGGATTGGAGGGTCAAGAAAAAGAGGATATATGTACACCTACAGCTGAGTCATGGAGATGTTTGACAGAAAACAACAAAATTCTGTTAAGCAATTATCCTTCAATTAAAAAATAAATTAAATTTTTAAAAAAACAGGGCAAATGAAAAATAGACAAATCCACAATCATAATTAGAATTTATAACATGTCTCTCTCAGATGTGACAGAATGAAAAAAATCAATAAGGAAACATTCTAAATACTGTTGACTTAATTAACATACATAGAACAGTGCGCTCAACAATTGCTGAATGTTAAACTCTTTCCAAATATAAAAGAAATGGTTATCTAAGTAGACTATAGGCAGTTCACAAAGCAAGTGTCAACAAACCGCAAATAGAGACCTCTGAATACAGTAACGTAAGCTAGAAACCAACAACAGAAAGGTAGCATGAAAACCAAAGCATGTCAATTAAGCAATACACTCTTAAGTAAACCATGGATAAAAGAAACTATATTAAAAATTAAACATTTTAATCAAATGATAAGATACAACAAATCAAAATTATGGGGTGCAGCTAACACAATGCTTAGATTCAGACTTAAATGAATATATTTAGAAAAATCAAAGCATAAAACACGATGGGATGAGATGGGAGAATGGCATTGCAACATGTATACTATCAAGTAAGAAACGAATCGCCAGTTGATATCAGATGCAGAATGCAGGATGCTTGGGACTGGTGCAAGGAGAGGATCCAGAGGGAGGGCATGGGGTGTGAGGGGGGAGGGGATTCATGTTTGGGAATGCTTGTACACTCGTGGTGAATTCATGTCAATGTTTGGCAAAACCAATACAGTAATGTAAAGTAAACTAAAGTTAAAATAAAAATTAAAAAAAAAAAAAAGCATATTGCTAAATAAGCTAATAGAGTACATATGCAAAACCCAAAAAAGGAAGAAAATAACATAGGTTAGGCCAGAATTGAGGAAAAAGAAAATTCAAAAGCAAAAGTTGGTCTTTTGAAAGAAATGAATTAATAAAATAGATAAACCTCCAGTAAAGTTTTAGAAATTGGACATTATATACATTTTTTATTTCTGGTCATCAAAAGATACAATTACGGGAGTTAAAACGCAAAACACAAAGCAGAAAAAGACAGGTGTGATACATATGTTCAACAAAAAAGTTGTATTCAGAATATATTAAAAAAAAATCTTGTCAGTCAATAAGAGAAGGACTGACAATGTCTATAGATGAGGAAAAGCGGAAACAGTGTCAGACTTTACTTTGGGGGGCTCCAAAATCACTGCAGATGGTGACTGCAGCCATGAAATTAAAAGACGCTTACTCCTTGGAAGGAAAGTTATGACCAACCCAGGTAGCATATTTAAAAGCCGAGACATTACTTCACCAACGAAGGTCCGTCTAGTCAAGGCTATGGTTTTTCTAGTAGTCATGTATGGATGTGAGAGTTGGACTATGAAGAATGCTGGGTGCCGAAGAATTGATGCTTTTGAACTGTGGTGTTGGAGAAGACTCTTGAGAGTCCCTTGGACTGCAAGGAGATCCAACCAGTCCATCCTAAAGGAGATCAGTCCTTAATGTTCATTGGAAGGACTGATGTTGAAGCTGAAACTCTAATACTTTGGCCACCTCACGCAAAGATTTGACTCATTGGAAAAGACCCTAATGCTGGAAAGGATTGGGGTCAGAAGGAGAAGGGGATGACAGAGGATGAGATGCCTGGATGGCATCACTGACTCGATAGACCCAGGTCTGGGTAGACTCCGGGAGTTGGTGATCGACAGGGAGGCCTGGCGTGCTGCGGTTCATGGGGTCGCAAAGAGTCGGACACAACTGAGCAACTGAACTGAACTGACAAGACAGAAAGTGGGCAAAAGACTTATATGTAAATTATACAAAAGAGGATTTCTAAATGACCAACAAACATGCTAAAAGGTATTCAACATTATTGAGAAATGCAAATTAAATCAATAATGTGATAGTAGAAGTGCCCTATAGTAGTTAATGGGGGGAGGGGGGAAGAAGAATAAAGCTGGCCGTAGCAACTAAAGGCAATGATATGGATGAGGATTTTCATACATTATAAGGAAAGATTGACAACTGATTTGGGAAACAGCTGGACAGAATATACACATACTGAATATATACCTTAAGACCCAGAAATTTCACTCTTGAGAAATGCACACTTGTGAAGATCAAAAGATACATGTTAGAACATTTATGGCAGTTTTATTTATAACACAGTCAAAAACTGAGGGGGGGAGGCAAAATTATAGTCAACAGTCCCTGATAGCTCATTTGGTAAAAGAATCCGCCTACAATGCAGGAGACCCCGGTTTGATTCCTAGGTCGGAAAGATCCTCTGGAGAAGGGATAGGCTACCCACTCCAGTGTTCTTGGGCTTCCCTTATGGCTCAGCTGGTAAAGAATCTGCCTAAAATGTGGGAGATCTGGGTTCAATCCCTGGGTTGGGAAGATCCCCTGGAGAAGGGAAAGGCTACCCACTCCAGTATTCTGGCCTGGAGAATTCCATGGACTCTATAGTCCATAGGGTCGCAAAGAGTCGGACATGACTGAGCAACTTTCACTTTCACTTTCTTTCACTGTCAACAGAAGAAAGGAAGAATATATTCTAATGTACTCATGCAATGAAAAATGAAAGACAGCTACAAACAACAGAATAAATGAATCTCACAGACACTAAGCGAAGACAAAGAAGCCATGTACAAAAGTATATATACTCAGACTGTAATATATAACATTCAAATACTTATCTACGGCATGGAAGTCAAAACGGTATATGATCTGACCTACATGTGCAATCTAAAAAAGCCAAACTCATAGAAACAAAGAGTAGACCGGTGGTTACTAGCAACTGCAGGGTATGGGAAATGGGGAAATATTGGTCAAAGGGTACAAACTTTCAGGTAAGAGATGAATAAATTCCCTGATCTAACGTGCAGCAATGATGACTACAGTTAACAATACTGTATTATATACCTGAAAGCTTCTAAGACAGTAGATTTTTAAAGTTTTTACCACACACACATATAAATGGTTAATTATGTGAGGGAACAGATGTATTAACTGGCCTTACCATTGATAATCATTTTGCAATGTACATGTGTATCAAATATTTCAAATATCACGTTGTACATCTTAAACTTATACAATAATATGTATCAACTGTAACTCAAATAGTCTGGAAAAAATAAGTGATTCCTTTGGGATTGTTAGGACTGACTGCAGGGACAGAGAGTATTACAGAGTGCTGGTAACTTTCTATCCTGTGATTTATGGAAAGGGTTACACTTCTACATTCAATTTGTGAAAAATCCTTGAGCTATGTCATTTTCCTTTGATTGTACTGAATATGTTTTCTTAATATTTTTTAAAGTTTACATAGTAAGTGTTACAATAAGAGCAGAGAACCTGGGGTGCCCCAATGAATGATACAAACAGACACTTCTCCTAAATGGAGGGGTTAGGAATAGCCTCTATGTATCGAGCTAAATCTTTTTTGACAGAAACTAAAAGTTCAGTTATCTAGCATTCACCGTAAACAAAGGAAAATGAAGAAATGGATATCTGAAGATGAAGTTTAGTCTATTACTGTGATAGATTACCTTCCATAGGCTTGATATAGACTCAAGAGGCTAATTCCCATTCCCAAAAAAATTTTTTACGAGTGCTCAAGCCAAGATGAATCCTCAGCAAACATGTCTTAACTGCTGAAGCACATCTAAATTTGTTCCTTAAAGATTATAAATTTTTAACACTCTTATCATTTAACTGTACATCAAATTAGAAGAAAAAACAATCATTACACTATCTTATACTTTTATACTAAGGTATTTGACCCAGGCTGATATACTTGTAAGATTTTTAAATTATAAACTGCTTTTTATTATATTTTCAATAATAAATATACTATTCTTCAAAATAAACATCATTCCAAAAATAGTCAAAAAGATCAATAGAAAATTCTCAAATATATAGATTCATTTAACTAAAACAGCTTCAAAATGCTGAAATACTGACTTCTTAACGTTTTATCTATCCCTTTTAGGTTGTTAACTGAAAAGAAGTTAACATTACTAGCTCTATTTAATGGCAAACATCAATCTTTCCAGAAATACTTGTGTAATTGTCTACGAAAATGATTGCTTAGGATCAAACTGAATTTCCCAAAGCATTACTATATAAATTATCCAAACCTAATTTGTGGTCCTGTTATTTTGACTTAATCTGAATTCATAAGACAGCAATGAGAATAAAATCATCTAAACACTTATATACATTTGATGAATATTATATTTCTATCATTTACAAGCTAAAATATATTATTTAAATTAAGCAAGAAAAATGACCACTGCTTTTACAATCCCAGTTTTAGCTAGATTTTAAACAAATTTATAAATATATATTGCTAGTTCAATTTCCCAATTTTCTGTTTGTTACTCCTCAACATACTGAAAAAGAAGCAAGGCACTCTCTGAGGATTTTGCCATAACAGGTGCACCTCACAGAACTGCAGCCTTTTTTTTTTTTTTAATTCCGCACCTTGTCTTTTCTTCATGCAGAGCAAGAAAAGTGCTTATTTTCTTGTGAATTTACAAAAATGCTGTAAAACACTCTCTGGAACTGATCCCAAATATGAAATGCAAAGAGGGATAGAATCCTGAGAGTATTCAATGAAATACAGCACCTAAAATGGCAGAATAGGAAAAAATTTTATACATAATAAAGCTCTATTTCAAGTTTGGAACCAAGAGAGGGGAGGTCTCCTTTTCCATAAATCTTTCAGAGAAATACTGAGTACAGCACAACTCTGATGCATTATTGAACAGGCAAACCCTAGCACAGTAATTGATGGTGGCACTCTGATTTAATGATCCTTATTTTTAAAGCTAATTAAAGAAATTGAATTGCATGTTCAAAGCAGATTTGCTTAATGTGACGAGACTATTTTGGACATAAAGTAGCTCACAGTTCCTGAACTAAACAAGTTACAAAATGGAGCAGCGAGTTTTAAGAAAGGGAAGGGGCTTGCGGGGAGCAGGGCTTTCAGACAAAACAGTGTATAATTTTACATTTTCTATGAGACCTTCCTTTCTTTCATTGGAATACTTATTCAGCACCTGAAATGCTCAAGACATTCGGCTCTAAGGGATGGGACAGTAATAAAAGAGGTGTCTGTGGAAGGCTGTGAAAAAAGGGCAACAAATCATTTTCAGCTCCTCTTCACAAGAACAAGTCTATTCCCCTACCACAGAATCACATACAAAAGTCCTTTTTGTGTGTGTGATTCAAAAGTAATCAGTAGTTAAGTAGTAGTTGTAAAAACTATTAATTTTATTCAATATTGACTCTTAAAAGTATGTCTTTTAAAATTCTGTGTTTCAAAGTGGTAAGTAAATATGAAGTACTTCTCATATATTAAAAATACAATCATCACAAGAAAAGCACTATTGTTTGAGTTGCAAGCTAAACTAGGCTATTTTTCTCATGGGCACTGTATTACTTGAAAAAAATGACTTAAATCCAAAACCTGATTATACAGACTTTGGTATATGGCAGACACTTTCTCAAAAATAAAGTATGCCTGAGACTTAAAAGAAAACAACTGACAGTAATTGTTGCCAGTAGTAAAATTTGAGCTTTCAAGTAAAAATTAAGAATTTTGAAAAACTTGTATCTGCCAACCTGGGCTTGACACTTTTCCATAATTTAAAGACTCTATTGATAAGATCAGAAGCAATACCAGCAAGTATAATTTTCTGATACTATGTAATGAAAGGTAAAGTGCGATTTTTCTATTTTTCAAATTTTCCAAATGACCAATGTAATATAAAATTATGTGTGGGTAATGAAAGTAAAAATTCAAAGCACAGGGAAATGTTCCCTGTTTTGGTTTCAGATTCCACACTGCAACTAGCTTCTAAGAAACTAACAAGTGTTTTGGTGCCCTATCAATTAAGGATAACCACAATTATCTGAAGTCTATATACACCCCTCTCCTTTTCCATCTACATACTCATGTGAAACCAGATTTTCTCATATTCATAAACTAAAACAACAAATCCAAACAGATCAAATCGAGAAGCAGATATGAGAATCCGATATCTTCTACTGAGCCATGTTAAGGAAAAATGCAAAAATGCAAAACAATGCCACTATTTTCACCAGTTTTTAAATGCAATGGGCTTATTACTGTTATTTTTTATGTACTACTAAGTAAATATTTACAAAAGTTCTCAATTTTAATTTCTAACCTGATATAAATATTGATGGATAAAACCACAAAAACAAAAGCTCTTTGAGGTCCTCAGAAATGTTTAAGAATGTAATGGGGTCATGAGAGGAAACTGAGAGCCACTACCTTAAAACATTAAATCTCCATATGAAGAGGAAGCAATAGACAGAGAACTGGTATTTACTGAGCTCTTGGTAAACACTGGGCTTAGGCCTTACATTTTTAAAATCCATGCTATTTAGCTCCCATTTTACAACTAAAGAAAAGGAGGAGCAAAAAAGGGCTCAGTCAAGATTAATATATATATTTTTTCATTTTAAGAAATAAACTCATGCTTAAGATCATTGTTGGCCTCTGAACAACACTACAACATTGCCAGCATCTGAGAGCAGATAACCAAAACGAAGGCCTTGAGATAACCAGGAATTCCTTAAATTATGTTCATTATACTGTTTACAAGGACAGTGAAACAAAAACCAACACAGCTTTGTGATTAAGACCTGAGCTCTGGAATCAGCTTGCCTGCACTCAAATACTAACTTCCTCACCTAACTTCTCTGTGCTTCCATTACCCCTCTGCAAAATAAGGAAAATATTATCCTCTGCTTTATAGTATTGTCGTAATGATGAAACATCGAAGAGCTCCTGGCACATAATAAGAACTCCTTCCAAGTTAATTATGATGATGATGAATGATGAGTGATATATCTATTTAATATGGTTCCTAAGAGAAAAATAAGGGGTCTTCAAAGTAACTTTAGTTAGTTATTTGGCTAGTTTGTTGATATAAAAAACTAGTTCTCTAGCAAGGAAAGACAAATTATTAACGCACAACAGTCCTGAATATTCAAGAACACTCATGTAATCATTAATTATGAAATTGTTTATTGAGTCTGAGTTAAGTGTCGTGTTAGGGACGAGGTATTCAAAGATGAATGTGTCATGGATTTTATCCCAAAAGTGGGAAATGGACTCCAAACAAACCTCCAAACAAATGAATTCTACGGCCCCTTTGCATGCTTGTTGAGAACAAATGGCGCAGTGGCGCGCAGCATATACACCACTAGTCTAGGCATGTGTGTTGATGTGTATTTACAGAATGTCTTTCCTTTATTTAAATCTCAACACTTCTGTGCTTTCTTAACAAAATTTCCAAAGAAAAAGAGGATAAAGAATGTAGCCTGACCAAAAATAATATTCTTATCAAAGTATGCTGGAATTTTCTACATTTAAGGGGCAAAGGTATAAAAATTAACTTTATTTCAAATGTCACCACAAATTTTGGAAATTGAAAATTTAGACAAATGACATGTTAGAATGTTTGCAGTGTTTTTTCTACCAGTCCCACATTTCTAGAAGATAAAATTGATTCACTGTTCACAGTCTGCTTAGAGAAAAATAAAAATAAAACCCTCTAGACAAGTATAAATATATGGAAATGGGCACATGAAGACTGATGTTACTTTACCACGCTGCCTCTCCATCTTACTATTACTCTACCCAGTCCATTTACCTAATTATAAATAAAAGCAGAATGAAACTTCTGGTTTATATTTAAAAGGATTTCTGATTAAAATTTAGGAGGGATAATTCAAGGGAAACAGCAAATCTTAATACATTTGAATTTACAAAAGATTTAGTTTAAATTCATTTCTCTTTATGAAGGCTATTAACTGTTTTTTTAAACTTATTTTTTCCTTTATGTTATAGAACTAAGGATTTAGAAAAAGTGCAAATTAGTAGGAAAAAAAAAAAAAAGCACTGGCTTCAGGGTCACACAGACCTAGATTCTTCCCCTAAATCTACCAATGAATAACTGTATGGTCCAGATAAAGTTATATAATCTCTTAGCCCCAATTTCCTCACTGGACAAAGTGGGGAGAAACCCCACCTCAAAAAGCTGATCAGCTGAATAAAGGAGACTGAGTCCACAGCACACAAGGGCTTCCTAAAAGGAACTGTTCTTGCTGTTGCCATACTTCAAATGCAAATCGACCTCTATTGTTCTAAATCCGTGGGTTAAAAAACTGATTTAGATTATACTCAGGAAATTTCTTATTTTTTTTTCCCTCTTCTCCAAAGACCATTTAACTTTGTCACAAAAACACCATACAATTAGCACCATTTGCTGTTTTAGACACACATGCATACTCAATGGCAAGATGGTGTTGCATTTTAATCCAGCACTGTATAAAAAGCTTGAACACTGCCTTCTTGCCCAGGATAAAACAAGAATTTTAGTCCCTTCAAAGGCTCTATATTTACAAACTTTTAGTTAAAGGAACAAACATTTAAAAGCTGTTATTGTACCAAAAATAAAGTATTTGAAATTCTGACAGTAAATAAACTTTATGGTAAATGCAAAAACATGAGACAACTCCTCTCGTAACTTCTCCTAGATAATGTACATTGAAGTCTTACAGACACTTTCTGTTAGGTTGCTGTAATGCTCAATCATAAAAGTAAAACCATTTTAAGGGTAAGAAAAATATTTTTTTCATTTTCACGGGCACCATCAACTGGGAAGAATTCTATTTGACTTCTAGATAATTCTTGTTAATGGGTTGAGGCATATGTTCTTTCTCTCCATTCCCCTCCCTTCACACTAAGTCATAATTTAACCTAAGCATTCTTGAGAGACAGTAGTCATTCCCCTTTTCCTGACAGCAAGCTCACAGATGAATCATCTTCATTTCAGTCTCAAATTAGAAACCATCAACACAGAGTTACGTTTTCATCTTTTATATAGGTAATAAACCAGGCTACGGAAACACAGGCATTTCTGCTCTTTGAGACAAGAATTACACAAAATAGTGGGGGTTTATTAATTACCTAAGTCAAAACAGAGCAATCAAGTGCTCAATTATCAAAATTTTAAACTTTTCATCAATCTAAAAATCATAAATGTAAGAAATTGTCAGAGGTGCTGATATTACTGCTTAAAAGCAGCATACCTCAACACTTTGGCCATAAACTTGATTTATCAGTCCTACAAACACAGAAGAGTGGCTCTTTGGGCAGGCCCCAGCATGGTGATGTTCCAGTACCCTCTGCTGATGTCAGGTATTTGAAAGTGACCTTCTGAAGTTTACTGTCAGTGCCTGGTGGTTCAGACAGTAAAGAATCTGCCTGCAGTGCAGGACTCAGGTTCAATCCCCGAAGGGATCTACTACTACTCCAGTATTCTTGCCTGGAGAATTCCATGGACAGAGGAGACTGGCGGGCTCCAGTCCATGGGGTGGTAAAGAGTCGGACACGACTGAGCAACTAACACACACATAAAACTCTGAAGTACACGCGGACTGCCTGCTTCTCTAGGTTCTGTAAAGTGTGCTTTTGTTTTAAGACAAAGGATCAGAAAAATATACATGGGGTACATTATCTCATGCATGCTTTAGCAGAAAGTCATTACTAAATTAGTGTGTATGCTTAGTGTATTTCAGACTTCAAAAGATAAAAGAAACAGCCCTTTGAAGAATGATTCATGTAGTTTACAACTATACGTGAGGGTCTTATCCATCTATCCATCAAAATGTCATCAAAACCTTTACCTTCATTTTACGTGGTATGTTTTTTACTACAGTCTTTAAAATGTGCAGAAACAAAAATAAATAATTGTTAAAATTTTGTATTAAATAGTATAGTTAAGAGATAAAGTTGATACAACTTCAACTTGTTACAAAAAAATTGATATGGAAAGCTGAATGCAAAAGAGCAATGAAAGAGAAAAACAGAAAACAGAAAACCTTACTAAAGCCTTCATAGTCTGGCTCCAAAGTTTCCTCTTCTGTCAACAGCCTCCCATACCCTATTGCTCTGATAACACAGGTATATCTGTGACTCTCTGTCAAGATATGTCAACCTCAGCACTGAAGACTCTCTAAACCCAGCAATTCCCTGTTTGACGGGCTGTCCTCAAACATTGTCCTCAATTGTCCTCAACATCCTAAATAAGGATGTTAAGCAGCATCCCTGGACTCCATACATTACATTACACGCCTCTAGCATTGTCCCACCCCTCCAACCCACAAGCTGCGACCATCTAAAGTGTCTCCAGACACTGTTCAGTGTCTCCTGGAGAGAAAGTGTAAAATGACCCGAACTAAGAACAGCTCTACATTTGTAAACACTCTTCCCGTTACCTGAAATAATTCCCTCTATCTCTACAGAAAACTTCTATTCATTTTTCAAAACCCATCTTCGATGTCACCTCCAATGTGAAGTTTTCCTCTAGTCAAAGTTAGTAATTTCTTCCTCTCTCTTCCTTTTATACCACCTAGCTTGTTTTTCTATTTAATGACAGAAGACTATATATGTTCTTTCCCTCTAGATAGGTAAGAATCTCCATGTTACTTATTCACTGCATTTTTACTTATTTTAAGTGTTCAACAAAGGTTAATTACTAAATGATTATGAGCTTTCTATTAAAAAAAAAAAAAAAAAAATGAGCTCCCATTACCCTCCCATTGCCAAGGGGAAATTTGGTTTATTGAATGATGTCTCATATTGAGCAATATATAATCATCTGGTTCTTTTTTGCCTTTGTCCTGGGAAATGAGAATTAAATTATATACTCAATTTTAGTCACCCAAGAGACTTGGTATATCTAGTTCTCTAATATTTTTATTTGATCTTTATTTAGATTTACCTTTGAATCATCTATTAGGATGTTTTGCCCTCAGGAGTTGTCCCAAACTTTTTTTGGAATGTGAACAGATAAAAGTTAGAAACACAGAAATATAAAACCACGACTTTTATACCGTGAAGACCATATTTTTCGAGAATAAAAATGAAAAAGGACTGAATTACTCTAATCAACACTGAACAGTAATTTCCAATACTGGTTTTAGGTTAAATCAATGTCTCTCCAATAATTCCAAGAGATTTCATAAAATTTCCAAAGAAAAACCTAGAAAAATCTGGCTTAATTTTGTGTATATATACATATGCATCTAGATATATAGGTAAGCCAACACTTCCCTGCGAGAAAGGTGAACAAACCAGGAACCTGGAAATCAAACAACAACAAAATAAGGAGTGCCATACTCCAAAAAGGCTGGAAATCCCTGACAAGGAGAAGTGTCCAGAATACTGTGCCCCAAGGCTAATTTTCCAGATCAGCAGCTTTTGTAAGCCTGATATCCACACCATTTCTTCAATGTTAGAATTGGTCTCTGTAACCATAATTTTAAAAAATCTTAGCAATGACAATTTTCAGTCCTTTCTAATAAAGGTAATAATTTTAATTCATAGTTTTCCTACAAATAACTCAAGATAAAAAGACATTTAACTTAGTACCCTTAGTCAGTTCAGAAGGCAAGGCAATTAATTAATCATGAAAGTAGCATCCACTTATATTGGGCTGGACAAACGTCACAGAATAAATATGCTAATCCAATATCCTCTCGTCTGACAAGTTTCTATTATTAAATCGCTAACGTGTTTATTTCCTCCACAATAGCTGGATTTTTATCATGAATATGCATTAAGCCCTGCAGTTATTAGCCTGGATGACTCGGTGACAGTGAGGACACTGCTTGAGAATTTGCATTTGACAGATCATTCACACAAAGTCACAGTTATCCACCCTGCGCCGCCCCCCCAACACACACTTCAACAGGAATCACGCAATAGGAAATGAACTGGAGCTATTAGAGATTATTCAGGTTTAATAGCACACATCCTTTTAGCTGGTGGTTAGAACAATACACAATGTGGCAGAGTTAAACAGAGGCACCAATTATACTCTCAGACCTGTTAATATTTTTGACAATATTTAAATAGCACATCCCTTCAGGGCATGGCTTTTTTGCCCTCTCAGTTACACACCTGTCAAGTGTTTAATTTGCCAAAGGGAAACAGTTTGGTTTGTAAGGGCTGTCTTAATACTGAAGAAGCAAACTGGAAAAATTAAACATTATTGAAAAGAAGTAATGAAAAGGATCTGAGGGGGGGAAAATAGTAGGTTTAATTCAACAAGGCATGTTAGCATCTGTCATTAATACAACAATATGATCATGTTCCCCATATGGTGAATATACCTTGGGCTTTTCAATTTTTCACTCCCTTTGCTTTTAAAAGGCAGAATGATGGCAGAGAAAAATTAAAGGGGTCAAACTTTCCAGTAACACTAAAAGAGAGAGAGACAGTAACTTGCTCCTATCATGCATATAAAATTAAATACTTGAAAATGTAATTTAGGAGAAAGATAATAAATAAAAGCTGCCCATTCATCAGATTTGTATAGCTACTGGATTTAAAGCACAAATTTCACTCCTTAGATGCACTACTTAAATATTAAATTACAAATAGTAATGAATTAGCAGTTGATAAATGATATAGAAAATTTAAATCTAATATGATAACACTTAAAATATATACGTTTAACTTTAAAACAGAAAATATTACAAATTTTTGAAAATATTCACTAGTCAGGCAAGGGAAAAAAATTAACAAATGATTTTGAACTGGTAAAGAATGAAGAGTAAAGTGAACAGTACAAAAACTGGGGGACGTTAGCTATGGTTTCAGCAGACACTAAACTCATGGCATCTAGGCACTGTTAACCTTGGTCTGGGGGAGCTGTGAGACAAGCTTCAGGGTCAAACAGGGGAAAGGACTGTGCCTTGGGAGCCAAGTCCAAATTCCACCTCTGGCTCTACTCTCTAAACTAATCTGCTATAATCAGCAGGGGGATGAACAGATGGTTTCCACGGTCCCTTTCAGTATTTGAAGAAGTGACCAATGAGCCAAAAACAGGAAACTCATGTCGAACACACCTACATAATTCACGAACATCACAGCCTTGAAATACAGTGGACCCCTGCACAACATAGGGGTGAGGAGTGGGGAGAGACATCAACTATGATGCAGTCAAAAATCCAGGTATTATAGCTTTGACGCCTCCACAAGTTAACGACTACTAGCCTACTGCTGACCAAAGTCTTATCTATAACATAGTCAATTAGCACATATTTTGTATGTTATATATATATTATATACCATATTCTTATAATAAAGCAAACTAGAGAAAAGAAAATGTTATTAAAAACATCATAAGGAAGAGAAAATACAAGTTTGTACAGTTCAAACCCAGGTTATTCAAGGGTCAACTGTATAACAGCATTTGTCCTTAATAAAATGAGATCACACTGTCCGTAGGCCTAGACTACGAGGCTCCATAACATTATCCTCAATAATTTCCAAAGAAGTTTAAGTTGAATTACATGGGACCCAAAGAGCTTTAGATCCCATATCCTAGTTCCATGTGGAAAGAGTAAAACAGGCTCAACAAGCAGTCCTTTTTCTCCCCTCCTTTCAGCAGACCTGTAAGTACAAAAGCTATTCCCCTTACATAAGACTAGACAGCAGGGACATTTTGACAGCTGCTTCACTAGACTAACAGCATTTCCTAACATAATCACCAGTAGTTTTTCTTTCAACTTTCCCTCTCATTCAAGTTACATTTCCACATAATACAATAAGGGGAGAAGATATCTGTAAAACATCTTCACGTTGTTTAAAAACCAAGTAATTTTCTATATCATAATTATACTAACATCCACAATACTGGTTTCTCCAAAAGAATGCCAATCCATTCTGAAAATGAATACCTGAAACCAACTTTTTCAATAATTTACAAAGGAAAAAAACACAATTATATATAATGAAANTAACTTTTAAAATCATTAGGTACAAATTCACTTGAAAGAAATATTTTTAAAGATTCTTCTTGATCTATGTACTTAATTTGGGGGGGGGTCATTAAAATAGCTAGATTAAGAAGTTATATGACATTTAACAAATTCCTTCTCTATCGCTACTACTGTTCTTTTTCCATTTGGCAGATTTTGGAGTTTTTGTTGTTGTTAACTGAAGCTGTTCTTCAACTGAATTTTGAAACTAGTCTTCAGGTTTCATGTTAAGCTTTTAAGGCATAATATTGGCTAGCCAGTCATCCATAACCATTAGATTAATGCTAAAAACATCAGAATGAGAATTAACTTGGACTGAAGACATAATTAGATTAACTTCAAACCTTGTGAGGATAACAACCATTTAAAAACTATTTTTAAAAAACCTGAGAAATGGTGATTACATTAAGTAAGTTCAGTGACCATCTGATTTCAGTTTCCATTCTGTCATTGCATTATGTTTCAATTTTAATATAAACGCTAGGACTTTTTAATGCTCATAATTTTTACAGAAATAAACACTGTGTTACATTTAGAAGTCCTAATGTTTATCACCATCTGATGCTGTCATGGGAGCCATTGCTACTTACACTCTTTTTAGAAGTGAGAATTGCAATTCCTCTAACTGATGACAATGTAATTATTCCTTCTACTGTCAACACAGAGGTGATTTCCCTTCCTCACATACATGATTACACGTGCAAATCCAGGCTCATCTGAAATCTTCTAAGTGTGCTGAATGTCTGAATTTGAATAGGCACAATCACATGAACCATGCGTCACAGTGATGATGGAAACCAAGCTACAGCCATCCACCCTAAACATATTTTTATCATCTTCCTCTCCTGCAGGAACTCATTCTTCCATTCTCCCACAGCTTTCAACACAATGTCATATCATTTACAATATACAGCCACAACCATTAGGAAAATAACTGAGGGCACAGCAGAGTGGGGAGCCACAGTGACTATGAAGTCTCACTTGGAGGTTTAAATGACTTCATTAACAATTAATTCACACATACAAAAATCAGCCTTTCAGAAAAAATGGGAGACTTTACTATGCCATGCTATGCAGGCCTCCTGTGGGTACACGCCATGTCCTACCTGGTCTTTCAGCTGCTGTATGGAAGTCTGAAGATTCAGAATCTGGCTGAAGAGCGGGCTCTGCAGCACTGACTTGAGGAGGTTCAGTTTGTCTTCATTTGCTGCATCCCTACGTTCCCGCAGCTTGGCCTGCAAGCGCTCTGCTGCCTGCACGGCCCGATTTTTGTCTAAACCAAAGAGCAGCATTAGTCAGTCATAGGATTCAAAAGACAGGCATCGAACCATGCTTACAGAGATTCTAAAACTATTTCTTGGGAGAGCTGAATATTGACTTGGAAAAAAGAAGGGACTAAAACATGTCACTCTAAATATACTCCTCAAACCTTGAAGCCTCTAATAAGAAAGATTGTTTAAAAGCAGCCAACTGGTTATAGTGTATGGTACGTGCAACTAACTGTAAGTATGGAAACAAATTCAGATGACGCATATCTGATATGCTTCTAATACCAGCTATTTCAACTCTTTTATAAAAACTAATTAAAACCAAACATTCTGTGATCTTATAAATGCTATTTCTTTTTTATTAAAATATATATGTAAGAAAAATTAGAACTATAACTAATAAGTAGAGGTAAATAATGTCACTGATCAATTATAACAGTCAAAATATAACAATTTCATGTATTAAGCGGCAATGCATTATATACTTTTGCATTTACTTGACAATACATTACAATAACACATATTCCTTCAAAAACACAATTTTTAATGCTTGAAATGTCTTATCTCCAAATTAAATAGAATATGTACATAAGCATAAAACTGAATACAATTTATTTATTAATCACCTTGTATAAGGTACAAAGGTGCCAAAGTTAGTATTTTCCATAAGCGTATCCTTAATAATCCTAATATCTAACATTGTTGCAAGACTCTAGACAGTTAAATGCTACCACAAATAATAGTTAAAAACATCTCTCAAAATCCCACTCTCACGTCCTCTCTCCCTTCCATGTAAGTGAAGCTACAATTTTTAAGAAATGCTGAAGACTGCTAAGATATATGCCCTAACATATTCTCGATGATATCTATTAAAATATATTGCCATATCATAGTAATAAAAAAGAGTGAGAACTATCACTAGAGACATTTTGTGATAGCAAAAATATGATTACACAGGAATGGAGAAACTAAAATATTAACTAATGCTGACCATGAGTTCATGCACAAAGTTAAACACTCATATGCAGAGTTTTAAAAGCAAACAGTAATAAAGGTATGCCTAAGAACTGATTTTAGGTCATATTTCCCATGGTATCTCAAAAAATAAATCTAGTATGAATTCTCACATCAATTCTTGAAAGGTGTACAACTCAGTAATAACTTACAAAATGAAGATTATCAGGTAACGGTTTAAATAATTCTGTATTTCCCCTTTGCTGTCCACTTTCTTATGAGGAACTTTCCTATGTAAACTATTAGTCTTTACTCTGTGTGACTTTAGTATAAAATAGGTGATGCAGGAAATGTGCACCCATGCATTCTTATTACAGTCATAGTACCAGGAACAAAAGTCAACAGTAATGATCCTCATGATCACAAAAACAGCTCCTCCTTTCCTGCCACCCACTTCCCGCTACACCTCAAAACCTGCAGGTGTCAAGGCATCAGCCATGCTCATCAAGGCATCACAGATACCTTCCAATACCTTCCAAAAATCACACCCAAAGAGCTCCCTGGAAAAGGTGAAGACTGCAGTGTCAGGTAAAAGAGCATGACAGACTGGATGTTCCATACCTGACATACCTGAAATCAGCTCTATAACCCAGCTTCTCTAAAACTAAAAAGCAGTGCAGTGTGGGGAAAAAAAGAAAAAAGATCAACACATGTCTAGAAAATTTGTTGGATATTTCAACCTAAATTATCTACTGCAGAAATTAAACTGCCATAAATTGTCACTCAAGTTTGTCAACCTGTTCGGTATTGTTATAATAGTTTTACCAACTTAAAAGCTCAGTACTATTTAACCCGCCAAGAGTAAAGTAAAAGTAAGACATAGGCAATGACCTTCAGTATTAAAAATATTGTTATACATCTGGTGCCACCCAGAAACAAACTTTAACCAGAACTGAGCTCATAAATCAGAACTAGGTTTACATTAAGCTTTCTTAAAACCCATATTTGGTAGAACATTTCATATACTTTTAACTTTTGCTTATAAGTGATGTGTTTTGATAATACTTCGTATGAAATCATCTAAATATCCAAACACATTGCTCTAGTACAATGACAGTGGATAAAAAAAAAAATTAACCAAATTATTATAGACAGAATCTTAACATGTAGAACATATTTCAAAGATCCCAATGGAAGGAGTTTAAATCATCAAAACAGGAAGAAATAGGTCTTACCTATAGTTTCTAACATTTTTTTCCAAATTTCAATGTTCTTCTTTAGAATGATTATAAACCAACAACTACAATGGAACTCTAGGGAGAAAAGAAAATGAAATGGTTATGTTTTACAACTTTAAAGTTATATTCTAAAACTAAATATTTTAAAAAGCACTTGATACCACTATGATTCCTCTGACCATTAAGATAAGGAGAGGACCCAGAGAGATGGTATGGGGTGGTAGGTGGGAAGGGATTCATGTTTGGGAATGCTTGTACACTCATGGTGAGTTCATGTCAATGTTTGGCAAAAGCAATACAGTAATATAAAGTAAACTAAACTTAAAATAAAAATTTCAAAAATTTTTAAAAATAAATAAATAAATAAAAAAGATATTGTGGAG
>SJYQ01095257.1:0-28337 GCA_006410935.1 Redunca redunca
ATAAGGAATATGGAACTAATAAGCCACCACCAACCGGAAGAGTTCGGGAAAGGTCTAAAGGAGACACCGAGTGTCTGTCCATTTCCCAGAATCCCTCTCGCTAGCGTTGTCTTGGCTGAGTGATGCGTGCGCCACCAGGAAAGACTGTGAATTAGAATGATTGGCCGGAGACCACCCGGAAACTAATCCCATCACCATAAAACCCGAGACTTCGAGCCACGCGGCAGAGCAGTTCTCCTGGGTTCCCTTACCCTACTGCTCTCCACCTGGGTGCCCTTTCCCAATAAAATCTCTTGCTTTGTCAGCAGATGTGTCTCCTTGGACAATTCATTTCCAAGTGTGAGACAAGAGCCCAGTTTTGGGCCCTGGAAGGGGTCCACCTTCCTGCAACACAAGGGCAGGGCTTTCCTGCTCCACCACTCTGCCCTACCGCCCTGCTTCCCACCAATTCGACTCAGCCCCTGAAACCTTGTTTTTGCCAGCCTAGTCATCCAGACGTGATGACTCAAGAGCTGTGGGGTAGACTGCCAGGGGGAGGAGGCCTCTGTCAGCACAGCGGCTGTCCTGACCTTTAAGGTAGCGGGGAGTTACCTCAATTTGAAACGTGTGGCTGCTGAGCAATTTCGGTCTTAACCGTAGTAGGACATCTTAGCTGGGCAGGTAGGCAGGAGCAGTTCCCACTTCCTGCACTTCCCATGGCTCTTTCTGGGTCTTCTCCCAAACCCAAAGTCACCTGAAACATGGAAGTCAGAATCCGCATTCTCCTTTTAGACCTGGTTCTTGCAATCTTGGTGCAAAGTGGAGCGAGAATAAAAGGGTCACCTTCTAGAAGGCGGGAATGGCTTCATGAAACATGTGCTTCACCCTGCCCAGAATTAATCCAGCTTAGTCCTTCTCTGTCTAGTCCTCAAAGGTTACCTCCAAAGTGCATCATTTGTGTTAAGAAATTCACTTAATATTTGGGCTCCATGATCTGGTTGCCCATAGCGACGAAAAAAATGTAACAGAAGGATGAGGCTTGAACACGGTGTATCTAGTGAGGGCAGATATTAGGTGGCATACTCAAAAGTTGACTGTTTTTGTTTTTTACCTGAAATATCTGAGTACCCATCTAAACTGGTGATTTTGATCTCAGAGAGACAGCGGTGAACGGTCCTAAAGAGAGATCTTAGTTCCCTGCCCAGGAATTGAATCTGGGTCAGTCAGTTAGTTCAGTCACTCAGTCGTGCCTGACTCTTTGCAACCCCATGGACTGTAGCACGCCAGTCTTCCCTGTCCTTCACCAACTCCTGGAGCTTGCTCAAACTCATGTCCATCAAGTCGGTGATGTCATCCAACCATCTCATCCTGGATGATGGGAATGGCAAACCACTTCAGTATTCTTGCTTTGAGAACCCCATGGACAGTATGAATCTGGGTAGCTTGGATGAAAATCAGGAATCCTAGCTACTAGACCAGCAGGGGCTAGAGTCTAGAAGCAAAGTTCCCATGACCCTTACCTCTACTGAAAGCAAGAATGTTTCAAGGAGGCAAACACTGTAAAAACAGATACAAAGTTTACTATTAGAGTCCAGCATAACTCCTGGGAGAGCACACCGTTTGTTCATTTAAGACAGAAGCAAAACAGAAATATATACCCTGAGAGAAAGGGTCTGGGTGTCCCTCTCTAATAAGGAGGTGGGTAATAAAGAGGTGATTTAAATCAGTTATATTATAGGACAGCTCTCCTGGGGCTTCATTTACCTTCGGCCAGTTATCTTATTTCTTTTTTCGCTCTTGACTGTTCCTAGGACCCTCCCCAAGATGCATGTTCAACTTTTTGCTAAGATGGATCCCACCGTGAGGCCTGTGAGGGTATGTCTGCACTTATTATGCCTTGGCACCCCTCCTTTTCTGACCCCCAAGGAGCCTTCCTGCACATATGCAGACAGGAAGTCTTCCTTGACCTCAGGAG
Source organism: Redunca redunca (assembly GCA_006410935.1). Classification (NCBI taxonomy): domain Eukaryota; kingdom Metazoa; phylum Chordata; class Mammalia; order Artiodactyla; family Bovidae; genus Redunca; species Redunca redunca. The sequence continues at coordinate 1,955 of SJYQ01095257.1, forward strand.
TGGGCGCCTTATCTCTTTACTTCAACAGAGCTCAGCTTCTGCCACTAGCTTTGTCCTTGGTGGAGTGTCTGGATGAGAGCAAACTTCAGTTTTACTCCACTTGACAAACACCAGCTGTCCATCCCATGGGCCCATCTGTCTCCTAATTTCTCACATTTGGTGGCCATTGGATTGCTTTGCTTCCCTTTGTATCTATGTACTCACCAAATCTAGATTATATGATTTCAGGGGTTCACAGACTCTTGAAACCTATTTGTAGACCCTCTCCAAGGTAAAAACAACTCATCAGTTGACATAGCAAGTACCCAAGCCTCAAGAAACGGATACCAGTAGACAGGTGGTCAAGGGCAGGGAGCATCCCATTGGCAGTCACAAGTTCTCATCAGTCATCACTATGTAGTGAGCCAGAACAGCCTCAACCAACTTGAAGTAAAGCAGAATGTTTGACTCAAGGGCCATTTTGACCTGCAAATCTGATACAATGGATCATAAATGGACTGAAGGAAAGAATGGGGGATGAGATAGGATGAGGTTCAAGGATGCAATGAAGATGCATGTTAAGTTTTTAACTTGAGAATTTAAAACAGTTAGAAGCTTAATGGGTTTTAAAGTAATATATAAAAAATATCCTTTTGGAAAAAAAAATATCCCTTTGACAAAATGCTCTTGTGCTTAAACAGTCATGTCAAGTGTCTTCCAACTATGGTGAATGAAAGATTAGGACGACTTTTGTGAGACAGGTGGCTGTTGATAGAATATAATCACAAAGGCAGAAGAACCCCAGACTTTGTTCCTGTGGCTTAAGGCATTTATTACATCCAAAGTGCAAATGTTTCCAGTATGAGCAATACTTTGTCTTATCAGTCATTTACACTGTACACAGAATTTTTGCCTCTTCCTTCTCTGAAGGTCTTTTTTGATTGACAAGAGGGTAGGGAGGGATATAAATAGTAGAGATTGGAGGACGGGTTATGGCAGGTGCTAGAGGCATTGAAAACAAATTCAACATGCCACGCTACCCATCAGGATTGATTCTGGCTTCAACTGTTGCTCTGAAGATTGAGTTGATTGAATCATTTGCCTCAAGAGCAAATTGTGGCCATCTAAATATTAGTCTCTGTTTTTGCTTCAATTTGAGTAAATGTCCTGAGTGGAGATTTTATATTATCAGTGTATCTTTAGGCTTCATAACGAGAGACTCTGCTGTTACTGCTGTGTGTATGTGTGAGTATATATATGTGTGTGTATGTGTGTGTGTCTATATGTTTATGTGTGTGTATGTATCTGTGTGTGTATATGTGTGTGTGTTTGTGGCTTGAGACACCCAAATAGCTGAAGACATGACTATTCTGTGCTGAGTTACATTTTCACAGAGGGATCCCCCATTTTGACAGTTGGTGCCATGACCCAGCCAGCCCACCATCAATACCTCTTACCCCAGAGCGTATATATCTACCTGCCTCATTCATCCCTTGCCAGCTTTCCCCAGCTGCTCCCTTGCTTCTACTTTTGGTCCCCTGACTACTCAACACCGCAGCCAGAATCATCCTTTTACAGTGCAGGTCAACCACATCGCTCCTCCACTTAAAACCCTCTCTACCTTCTTACCTCAACCAAAGCCCAAGTCCTCACCAGAGCCCACAAGACCCCATGCAAGGCAGCCCCTGCCTACATGAACATCTGTCCCCCACTCTCTCTTTTCTCTCTCTCTCTGCTTCAGCCACATGACCTCCTTGCTGTGCCTTGAACGTACCAACCCAGTTCCCACCACAGGGCCTTTGCACCTGCCAATTCCTGTGTCTGAGTTTGCTTGAGACAGATATCGAGCTTGTGGCTTGTTTCCTCACTTCTGCTGAAACATCACCTTCTCAGACAGGCCTTCCCTACCCGCCACCTCACTCTGTCTTGCTGTCTTCTGTGGTGTTATACTCATTGTTTATCCACTGAGTGTCTTCCCCACAGGACTGTAAGCCTCAGTGGTTTGAAGAACTCATCAGTGTGTTCACCATCTCTTCCTCTGTGCTTGGACCAGTGCGTGGCATGTAGTCAGGGTTCTCAATGCACTTGTTGAAGGAAGACATGAATGAGTGGATATCACCAGCCCCGGACCACCCTCCATCCCTACCTCCTCCCACCTCTCACTGACTTTCACGAAGGAGAGGAAAAGATCCCTGGATCTCTAGACCCCACAGAGTCCTTGTGATGTCTCAGACTTTCCCAGGACCCTGGCTGGGTGCTGGGTTTTGATGACTGCGGAGATGCCGGGGACATGTCAGATTCCAAGGGAGTGAGTGTCTGGGAGACAGAGGGAAGCAAGCTCCGTGACGGGGCTTGGGGCCAGGCTCTGAGGGGACGCTGAGTCCTGGCTCATGTACCATGAGGGCCGTGGGGGATGGAAGCAGGGTGCATCAGTCGTTCCACGTGTGGTTACCTGATTCACAGAGGGGGGGTGTGCCAGCACGGAAACGACACGACGCGGTGGCATCACTGTGTGCGTCCCCTGGATGCTTGCCATCTGAGTCTGTGCCCACTCCTCTCCCTCGCTATTCCCCACGCTGCAGTCACCCAGGCACCATGAGCAGCACCCCATTTCTGCAGCATCCATAAATTCCCTGCACTGTGATTTCCTTTTTTAAATCCACTTGCTTTTCTTGAATCTACGGATCTGAAAAGGAAACTCGCAGACAAGGGAGGCCAACAGGAAAGGTGAGAGCAGCCTGCCGAGCTGTCTACCCAGTGGAGGCAGAGGGGCCTTGGCAGGGCAGGCAGGGAGGGGCTTGGGGGCAGGTCCCAGAGGCTGAGCAGAGCAGGGAGGAGGTGGAAGGGGAGGGGCCCGGGACCCTGGGAGGAGGGGCAGGAGAGGGGGTGGCCTGGGACTGGGAGCTGGGCTGAGGGGCTGGGAGGTGGGGGCTGACATTGAGGTGCTGTGCTTGTGGGGTTGGAGGGTGAGATGTGAGTGGGAGACTGGATGGAGGCTGCGAGGACCACTGGGCAGGGTGTTGGGGTGGGGGAGCTGGGAGGCTGAGACAAGAGCAGGCAGAGGAAGGGACTGCGGGGAGGGGGCATAGTGTGGGTGGCCCTAAGAGTTAAGGAGGACCGCAGAGGAGCAAGCCGCGGGTAAGGGATCCCAGTGGGGCAGGCCGGAAAAGGGGCTGGAGGAAGGGCAGTGATGGGGAGAGACAGGGCTGGATGTCCCCCTTCCCGATGGGCCTGGCTGTCCTCCTGGAACTGGGCAGGGAGCATTCTGTCCTCGACTGGGCGGCTGCCCTTGTGTTGCTCGTGTCTGAAATGAGCTCACTCACCCCTGGTACATGGCTCTTACTTGTCCCTTCCCTGGTGGCTCAGACAGTAAAGAATCTGCCTGCAATGCGGGAGACCTGGGTTCAATCCCTGGGTTGGGAAGATCCCCTGGAGAAGGAAATGGCAACCCACTCCAGTAGTCTTGCCTGGAAAATCCCATGGACGGAGGAGCCTGGTAGGCTACAGTCCATGGGGTCGCAAAGAGTCAGAGAGGACTGAGTGACTCTACTTTTACGTTCATTTTAAAGGAGATCAGTCAGCGAGTTTGTGGGCCAGAAAGCCATTTGTACTCTTCCCGTGGGCAGGTAAAGGAGATTTGGGGAGCACTGGGGACTAAGAAGCACGTTAAGGAGTGAGAAGGGAGAGGGGGAGGGACCAGGAAGGTGAGTTGTCACAGGGACATCTGTAACAGCAGAGACATGGGGCTGTGCTTGGACTCTGGAGGCATCTGCAGTATCCACAAGGTATCATGCATGAGAAATTGACACAGGCAGCCTCCAACGTGGTTGTGGTCCTGATCATTACTCTGGAGTTTGTATTTAGTCAGAAGATCAGGGCAGCCTTTCTCAGGCAGCTGAAGAGGTTAAGGGGTGAAACAGCACCATGCAGAAAACTAGTCTTCAGGAAGAGAGACAGAAAAAAGCTGACGTGCAGGATGCTGTGAACTTTGTGTCTCCCAAATGTACATGCTGAAACCTAAACCAGAATGTGATGGTGTTGGGGGCTGGGTCCTTTAGCAGGTAACTGTGACATAAGGGTGGCACCCCCAGTAATGGGATTAGTGCCCTTATTTAAAAAAAAAAAAAAAAAGACCCTAGAGACACAGCAAGAGAAGCCTTCTAGGAATAGGAATTAGGCCTCACCAGACACTGATTCTGCTGGCACCTAGAGCCTGGGACCTCCCAGCCTGTAGAACTAACTGTAAGAAATAAGTTTCTGCCATGTGTAAGGTATTTAGGTTACAGCAGCTCCAAGGGACTGAGACACAGGGAGATGGAGAGAAGGAGAGTCCTGAGCACTGTCCAGCCCTGGCTGAGGCAGTTCCCAGGGCATCAGCAGGTCTGACCTTTCTGATATTGGCCTGGTCACCTCCTCCTTGAAGTCTGTGATCTCCCCTACTGCAGCTGAAACACATTCTCCTTGGGCCTAAGCTGGTTCAAGTTGGGCGTTTGCCACTTGCAGTCAATGCAACAGTAAGATAAAAAGGTGATTGGAAAAAATGAGGTGCAGTCAGCATTCTTGGTCTCCGCTCTTGAAAGACTAGGAGGCACTTTCAAGGCTGTTCGGAGTTCAGGGCAGCTGATGGCATCAACTGCAGGGACCTCACCCAGCTATCGACTTGGGAGAATTGTGGGGAATCCATAAATCCTTGGGTTTCATCTTGGACTTGATTGTTTCTTTCTAATTATTCATTTACTCACAGAATTAAAGTGAACCTGAGCCAAGTGTCCCACCTTGAAGCCTTGAGGGCGTGTGACACTAAAGAGTGAAAAAGGAGAGGATTTACTTTCCATAAAATTTGATTATTGGCTTTTCATGGGAATTATACCCTGAACTTAGAGCAGCTGCAGAAAGGGGTGGGAGGCCCAGTAAGGAAGCAGGAGAAACAGGAGGCCAGGGGGTGTGTTTGGGGANNGGGGTGGGGGGGGGCAGGCGGGGTATAATGCAGGCGCTTTTCCTATACAACTTGTCTTTGCAAGATTTCCAGGAGGAGGCCATTCCCCTTCCTCCAAGGGCATCATCTTGAGTCCTCCCTGTGCCTCCCCTTCTTCATCCAATCCCATCCAGCCCTCGCTCTCACTGTCCACTGCTCCCCACCCTCCTACCATTGCCCCTGCTCAGTTCACAAACTCCATTCTCACCTGGGTGACACAGTGGCCTCATGAGAGGTCTCTCTGTCCCTTTGCTCACCTCCCCCCACCCCAACTGGCTTCTCCAGGAAGCAGCCAGAGCAGCCTCTCCTAGTGACAAATCTGACCCTCCTCTGCTTGAATCCTCTCGGTGGCTCCCCTCTGCTCTCAGGATAAAATGAAAAGCCTGCGATGGCTCCTGCACCACGAGCTGCTGCCTCTCTCTCCAGTCTTATCTTCACCCTCTCTCTGCTCCAGACACACAGACTTTGTGTAACTCCTTAAAAGGCCCTGCTCCTTCCTGCCTTAGGGCCTCTGCGTGTACGGTTCCCTCTGCATGGAATGCCTCTTTCTCTTATTTAGTCCCCACTCTTTCTTAAGACCTGCTTTAAGATCTAGCTCATCCATTCTTTATAAATTCTTACAAATAACCCTCATAGTACTTATCCTAGTTTTACTTACAGGCGTGACTGTTTGACTCATGGCTGTCCTCCCAACTAGACCATCAACTCTGTGCAGGGAGGGAGGGAACACATGTGTTTTGCTCATTACTAAACCCCAACTCTGCTACAGAGTCCGGCCAGGTCCTACCTGCCTCTCGAGATTCTGTTGGAACATCTCTCCGAGAAGCCCCTTCTGGCTCCCTGCTTTGTCAACTGTGAACCAGCATGGATCTCCACCACATATTCACTGCATTGCCCTGCAATGATGGGTTCTCAGATCTGTCTCGTGAGTCTGTGGATTCCCCGAGGGTAAGTACTACAGTCTTTTTGTTGTTCATTTGTTTTGTTTTCTTTGTGTGTGTGTGTTTGTTTTGTTTTGTTTTCTTTAAAGACTTTTTTTTGATGAGAACCATTTTTAAAGTCCTGTCCGACTCTTTGCAACCCCATGGACTGTATAGTCCATGGAGTTCTCCAGGCCAGAATACTGGAGTGGGTAGATTTCTCCCTTCTCCAGCAGACCTTCCCAACCCTGGAAAAGGGCTAGGCTAACCACTCCAGTATTCTTGGACTTCCCTTGTGGCTCAGCTGGTAAAGAATCTGTCTGCAGTGCAGGAGACCTGGGTTTGATCCCTGGGTTGGGAAGATCCCCTGGAGAAGGGAAAGGCTATCCACTCTGGTATTCTGGCCTGGACGGTCGCAAAGAGTCATACATGATTGAGCGACGTAATCATCACTTTTAAAGTCTTTACTGAATTTATTACCATATTGCTTCTGTTTTATGTTTTAGTTTCTTGGCTGTGAGGCATATGGGATCTTCAATCCCTGACCAGGGATTGAACCCGCACCCCCTGCATTGGAAGGCGAAGTCTTAACCACTGGGCCCCCTGGGAAGTCCCCTAGAACCATGGTCTTTGTTGTGTCGGTTTCCCTGACACCTAGCACAGCACTGGGTCTGTGGTGATGACTGTGAAAATGAATGAATGACTGTGAAGACAGCTCCACAAGCTAGAGAGGATCTCTATAGAGCACAGGGCTGGACCAGATGATTCTATCTCTAGTCTACACTGCGATTCCAACATCACATAACCCCGCCGGGTCAGCACCCCTCTGCTTTGTCACCCACGGGCTGTTAACTGTTGCCCAGGCAGCAACAACTCTCACTGCTAATGCAGTTCCTCTATTTCATTATGCAAAGAAAGCTTCACACCTCTGGGCTTTCTATAGATTATGCAAAAAAAAGAAGAAGCCATTTTAATATCTCCTTCCTCTTTGACTCATGTTCTTTTTTAGTTAGGGCTTTCCATGTTTGTGGAGTAACTTTTTTTTTGGTTTGCTAATTATTAAGAAGCACTCAAGACATAAAGAGGTATGAAGAACAACAGAGTGGATGCCCATGGACACAACCCAGTTGGTACAGCTGAATATAAAATGGGAACAAGGGCCTTCCCTTAAAGAAGGGCTGATACCGTTTGCAGCCCCTCTATTTGCAGGATTGTGTTTCCAAGGAACTGAAAAATCGGTTTTGAACCTTGCACCCCAGGCAGAGCCTGCTATCTCCACATTCAGACACGAAGCTCTCATGCCCCCCTCGTCTAAGGAGAAGGCATCTCCCTCCTGGGGCCTCAGCAGGCTCTGCCTATAGCCCCCTTGGAGGTTGGACTTGGAGACTCTCTGAAAGGAAGGAAGAGGGGAAGGAATTCAGATTCCCCTCAGCGTAGGCGTGCCCGCCAATCATCCTGACCAAGGGCTCCATGAGATTTGGGGTGGGGGGCGCAGGATGGACAACACCCATGGGGGAGGCGCTTTAGGAAAGAAATGAGCAGACGAAGCGAACAGAGATGGGATGATTCAGAACCCCTGGACCTGCTTTCATTCATGCCAAGGCCTCTGGAGGGGGATTCGTCAGGAACTGCCTGTCAGAAGTCACTTCATTTATGCCGTCATGCCCCTTCTAGGTCAGGACAGCAAGCCAGAGGTTGTGGTTTGAACATGAATAGGCAAGATTCTTATTGAGGGACTTGAGGGACTCAAGTAAGTGGATGACTTACTGAAGAAAATAAACATTCATGCTACAGTAAGACAGGAGCTATCATAAAGGGGAACGTACAGGATGTAAGGGAAGCCTCTGAATCATACTTGGGCACTGAGGAAGGCTTCCTGGAGGAGGTGATGTTTGTCCTGCAGTGAGGCAAGTCACATGCTAGGCATGACAAGTTCATAATGCTCTCTGGGAGTTACAAGCGGGCCCACCCTCCTAGAGCAAAAGGTGGGAGTGGGCGGTGGTGGGTGAGGTGGCCAGAGCGACATCACAAAGACCTGTGTGCTAAGCCAAGGAGAGAGAACCTTCTGCAAGCTAGAGGCAGTCACTGGAGGACTCAAGGCAGACCCGAGGCAGGGCGGAGGCCTGGAGAGAAGTGGAGAGCCCTGTGGAGCTGCGGGATGGGGACTGGGAGGCATAAGAACAAAAAGGAGGGCACCACAGGACCAAGGTGAGAAGCCATGAGAATCTGAACTAAGAAGGTGAGGAGGTCAGCACCCAGTGGACACAGTGATGGTGCCTCTCAGGGCTTGGGTCTGGCTGCCTGCGAGCTGGCAGAGCTCCTCACTGACTCACAGGATTCAGGGGAGAAGCAGCCCTGGGTCGGCCTTTGGATGCTGGGGCAGCAGGTGAGTCACAAATATTATAGAAGGCATCAGACCCCCACAGAGGCTACAAGCCTGAAAGCCACTAGAAGCAGACGGAAGGCAGAGAAGGGTGAAGACTTGAGTGCAGGTAACAGGGCCTCTGAACACACACCTGCTTTTTTGAGGCGACACCCAGCCACAGGCTTCCCTGAGTCTCCAGGGCTGCAGCCTAGGAATTCATTTTAGCTCCAACATGTAAAGTCCAGGATGGAACTGACCTCACCCCTGGACGCACCTGTGGGCCTCAGTGAAGCAGCTCAATCTCTATTTAATTTGGTTCTTTTTAAAAATTCTGTAGTTTTCTTTTTATATGCATGGTTTAAAAATCAGTTATGTATCAAAAATATCACTGCTTACCCTGCTTTCCTGGTCCTCTGAGTCAACTATTTTCAGCCATTAGCAGATGATTTGTTTGTTTGTTTGTTTGGTATTTACCTTCCTAGCTCTAAACAACATGGGTGTATAGATACTTCCTGGTTTTGTCCACATTAGGCATCAGCCATTGACTTTCCAGTACGGTGCACAGGGATTCAGCTCTGCTCACCCCACCCTCACTTCCACCACATACGTTTGCCCACTTCCCGTTCCTCCATTCTCCCAATACAGTTGTCATATTTAGTTATATCAATTTTCAGTCTGTACATTATTATGATTGTGTTCATGCTGTTCACAACTGAGTCCCTTCAAGTAACCATAATTTTATTCCCCTTTCCTCCGTAGCTTTTTATATTCCACCAGAGTTCAAAATTGTGGCACTTAATTTGTGTTTATCACTACTCCAATCCTCCAGTTCTCTCCCAATTATGTAAACACTTTTCAGTGTTTTCAGACACAGTCCTATCAATGTCATCTTTAGGACCAATCTTTCCTAGAGTCTTTGATCAGCTTCCATCAGAATAGGCTGTTTCTCTGCCTGGCTCATAGCTGTCCACCCGGGATGTTCCTTCACCACAATCTTGGTGAATTCCATCACTTGCCGTCGTGCCCAGTTTCCTGGATCTAATGTCTTACTCTCTAGGTTTCCTCCCTTGTTTTGGTGGAGTCCTTCCCTTAGCAGCTTCCGAGCGCCAAAGAGTTGATGCTTTTGAACTGTGGTGTTGGAGAAGACTCTTGAGAGTCCCTTGGACTGCAAGGAGGTCCAACCAGTCCATTCTGAAGGAGATCAGTCCTGGGATTTCTTTGGAAGGAATGATGCTAAAAGCTTGAAACTCCAGTACTTCGGCCACCTCATGCGAAGAGCTGACTCACTGGAAAAGACTCTGACGCTGGGAGGGATTGGGGGCAGGAGGAGAAGGGGACGACCGAGGATGAGGTGGCTGGATGGCATCACCGACTCGATGGACGTGAGTGTGAGTGAACTCCAGGAGCTGGTGATGGACAGGGAGGCCTGGCGTGCTGCGATTCATGGGGTCGCAAAGAGTCGGACACGACTGAGCGGCTGAACTGGACTGAGAAAGAGGATATGCAACTACCTTTTAAACACTGCTCGTGTGTGGAAGTGTTCGACTCTTCCCCACGCTCCTTTTTCGATGGTTGTGAGCACAGGATTCTAGGCAGGAAATCATTCTCCAGAAGACATTGCTTTGCTGACCCCTAGTTTTCCAGGCTTGAGAATAACCTGACGACATTCTATGCCTGTTTTCTTTAAAATGTTTTAAGCAACCTGTTCTTCTTGCTCTGAAAACTCCTTGGATCTCCTCTTGTCCCAGTTTTCTGAAATTCTGTGGTGATGTGGAATTCAACTCAACTCCACACATAGATATCAAGGCAGTCCTGTATGGTGGAACTTCCCTCACTCAGGGTTTCAGACTGAACAGAGATGTGCCCAAGAGTTTGGAGCTGGAATATACAGGAACTGAGAGAGGCAGGGGTGAGTGTGCTGTGTTACACACATATGTTACTCATACAAGATGTGTAAGGGCAACATTTTTACAAACTCCACGTGTCAGTACTTTTTAAGGGAGACTCATCCAGGGTCGACTTTGCCCTTGTGGCACAGTGGTAGGAAATCTGCCTGCAAGCAGGAGGCCTGGGTTTGATCCCTGGATTGGGAAGATCACCTGGAAAAGGGCATGGCAACCCACTCCTTGGGGGTTGACTTCAAGTCCAGGAGTAGTTGCTGGCCTCTAGGGAGCCGGCTTCCCAGGTGGTGCTAGTGGTAAAGAACATGTCTGCCAAAGACAAAGAGATGCAGGTCTGATCCCTGGGTTGGGAAGATCCCCTGGAGAAGGGCATGGCAACCCACTCCACTATTCTTTCCTGGAGAATCCCATGGACAGAGGATCCTGGTGGGCTACAGTCCATGGGGTTGCAAAGAGTTGGACATGGCTGAAGTGACTTAGCATGGACACAGAGGGTTCAGACATTGCTAATTTTCTGTAGAGAGCCAGGAAGGCTTGAGTTCCAGGTCAGTGGGTCCCAAAGCTCCCAGGGGTGTCAGCTGAAATAGAACCAGGAACCAGGCCCCTTTTCAGGAAGCAATCCCTAAAATGTACTTCTCCTTCACCCTGAAGGTGTAACTATTGATACTGATAGGTAGATATACTGATAACTAGATAGTACATATGGTAAGCTGCTCAGTAAATGTCTCCCCAGTGGATACATACAGAATAGTTTAATGTAAAATCTACCTGTCCCCTCCCTGGTGGGAATCAGCCAAGAGACAGCACTCCCCTGCAGGCTGCGAGAATATCATTATTGAAAACCACTGATACACTATCTTAATTAAATCTCATAACAACCCTATGAGGCAAGTAGTCTTCATCCTCATTTTACACATTCAGACACTTAAGGCTAAAGAGGTAAAATAACTTGCCCAGGATCCCGAAGCTCATTGTTGTTATTCAGTCACTCAGTCGTGTCCGATTCTTTGCGGCCCCAAGAGCTGTAGCATGCCAGGCTTCCCTGTCCTTCACCATCTCCCAGAGCTTGTTCAAGCTCATGTCCATTGAGTTGGTGATGCCATCTAGCCATCTTGTCCTCTTGCTGTCCTCAGCTCCTCCTGCCTTCAGTCTTTCCCAGCATCGGGTCTTTTCTAATGAGCTGGCTCTTTGCATGTTTCGCTTCAGCATCAGTCCTTCCAATGAGTATTCAGGGTTGATTTCATTTCAGATTGACTGGTTTGATCTCCTTGCAGTCCAAGGGACTCTCAAGAGTAACTTGATAATAACAACACTCAAGTTGTTACTCTAACACCACAGTTCAAAAGCATTGATTCTTTGGCACTCAGACTTTTTTATGATCCAACATTCACATCCATGGGTGACTATTGGAGATAACATAGCTTTGACTAAACAGACCTTTATTGAAAAGTAATGTCTCTTCTTTTTAATATGTTGTCTAGGTTGGTCATAGCTTTTCTTCCAAGAAGCAAGCATCGTTTAAAGTTCATAATGCAGAATAAATATTGAGTACGCTGAATCCAGAGCTCACAGTAGATCTGACTTCTTCCAGACAAAAAGAAACCCCAAATATCACTTGAATCCCGGGTGAGAGCCCCTGGGAATTCTCAGCAAACTGAAGCATTGCCCCAAGGAGCATGCGGGAGAGACATGTGGAAATGAACATAGGAAACCTATCTCGTTATTACTGGTTCTGATACTAATCAGCTGTGGGACTGTGACAACACTTTCTGCCTCTGGGCTTCAGTTTCCAGATCTTTTGAATGAAGTTAAGAATGTATCTGTGGAGTTTGGGGAGAGGACTATGATAACCTAGGGCAAGGAACAGAGATCTCAGAAGGGTTTCCAAGAGAACAGAAGTTCTCTGTTGCCTGGAGAAAGATGGGAGATACTATTGGAAAACTGAGAATAGTGAAAGTGAATTTAATGTATTAATACAAATTCTTAAATGGGCATGAGTTCTCCTATCAAATACTCCATTGTAATCCAAGGCTCCATGATTTCTACCCCCAAAATTGGGTGCCTCCAATGAGAACCAGTGGTTCTAAAACCACAAGGGTGCTCGAACTTGGCTGCACATTAAGATCACCTGGGCATCTTCAATCATACGGATGCTTAGGTTCCCTCTCACAGATCCTATGGAGAAGGAAATGGCAACCCACTCCAGTATTCCTGCCTAGAGAATCCCATGGACAGAGGAGCCTGGGGGGCTGCTGTCTATAGCGTCGCACAGAGTTGGACACGACTGAAGTGACTTAGCATGCACGCATGCACTGGAGAAGGAAATGGCAACCCACTCCAGTATTTTTGCCTGGAGAATCCCAGGGACAGGGGAGCCTGGTGGGCTGCCATCTATGGGGTCACACAGAGTCAGACATGACTGAAGTGACTTAGCAGCAGCAGCACAGATCCTAATCTGAGATGTGGTTCAGGCTTTGGGAATGTGGAGCGTTCCCCATGGGATTTTAATGTGCAGACCCAGCTAAGAGTCTCAGCCCCAGAGCTTTGAATTCTTCATTTTGGGTGTGAAGATTAAAAGAGAAAACAAGGAAGCACAGGCACCCAATGACTGTTTAATGTGCAAACAAGTCACCTAGCTGTCTTTTAAAATGCAGCCTCTAGTTCAGTTGGTCCAGGGTGAGCCTGGGCTTTTAACAAGCTCCCAGGGCTTGCCCACACTGTCCCCAGACTCTGCCTGAGGAGCCAGGCTGCAGCTTGGATGAATATGAGGTGAGAATTATGGCTCTTTAGGTCAGCTGAGTCTTTACTTCTATGAGGGTCAGTTTTCTGATCTATAAAATGGGGACAAGCAGTAGCACTTACGTCACAGAATTCTTGGATGCTTAAATGAGTAACTAAGTATACATTTGTAGCACAATAGAAATGTTCAATTTTTAATTGTTAGGCTATCTGACACCCCGGGAAGGCTTATCATCTGCCAGGAATGTTTCAAGTGCTTCCAAGCCTTAACTCATCCAAGCCTCAAAACAACACTGTGAGGTATGTACTATTATTTCATCATCCCTGTTTTACTGATTTTCCAAGCTACTGAGGCACAGAGAGGTGGGGTATCTTAGTTTACTGAGCAGGCCTGGGAGCCGCTAAGTCGGTGTTTGAACCCAGGGAAGATCTGGGCCCTTGTTCCTCCCCAGGGCTGCAACCACCGCTGGCCTGACCTAGAGGCCCTGACTTGAGGGCTTCTCTGCAGAATGGGCTGTGCACCAGCAGGGGGCAGCATAGGGCTACATGCGTGCAGAGGCCACTTACCGTGCGCTGTGCTGGGCACCTCACCGCAAAACCCGCGCTGGGTCTTCAGCGTCTTAGAACTCCCCTCTCTTTTCCGCCCTCAAGTTGTCGCCTAGGAGGCCGCCCAGGGATCCATGAAGAAAGAAGAGTCCTACCGAACAGGTTCAAATCTGAGTTCCCCAATGTAGGACCAAGTTCGCAGGGAAAGCAAAGAGAGGAAGTGAGTTTGCGCTTCNGGGTCAGTGCCTTTGCCATCGACTGGCTGTCCATGTGCTACATGCTGACATATATCCCTCTGCTCCTGCCGGTGGCCTGGCTCTTGGAGAAATTTGGCCTACGTACCATCGCCCTCACTGGCTCTGCTCTCAACTGCCTGGGGGCCTGGGTGAAGCTGGGCAGCCTGAAGCCACATCTCTTCCCAGTCACCGTGCTGGGCCAGGTCATCTGCTCTGTGGCCCAGGTCTTCATCCTGGGTATGCCCTCCCGCATTGCTTCCGTCTGGTTCGGGGCTAATGAAGTGTCAACAGCCTGCTCCATAGCTGTCTTTGGCAATCAGGTGGGTAGAGGAGTGCGTGGCGTTCACTGTGTGACTGAGGGTGTTCCCTTGTACCAAACTGCTTCACTGTGTGAAGACTAGCTTTCTGACTTCAGCAGTGTTTGTGACTGTGGCTGACTGTGGCTGGGTGTGACTGAGTGAGTGGATGATTGTGACCGAGTGAGTGTGTAAGAGAAGTGGGGAAACGAAAGGAAGGGCCTTTGCTGTCACCCGCAGTTTCTCTTCCTCCAGCAGAAAGTGTGCTTCTGGAACACATGTTGTCTTTATGATCTCATTCCTGAACTTCCTTCACCAGCTTGAACAGGATAGCTCTTCTTTCTCAGGGAATAGCCCCTGGCCGTCAGACTATTCTGTGTCATTGGAGGTTGGCGGGTGTTTTTTGCCTGTCCAACCAGCTTTCCCAGAGTGCAGCATCTCCTGCGCCACGTGGAGAGGCAGAGCAGTGTTGGCGCTGCGCTCACCTTCTTTATACACAGCTGGGGCCGGGACAGTGGGAGCAGTGCTTGCTGTCAAATGCCTACCCTGAGAGTTAGAGTCAAGTCCAGGAGGATGGAATCAAATTCTTGCTCTGAATTTCCAAGGCCTAGAAGCCATGGGAAGGCCTGGAAAGTTCATATCTTAATCCTTTGTCTTTCCTCCTTAGGGGAAGGAGAATATCAAATTCTTTGCATCTCTGTCTGGATATGGCCCAGAAAGGTGGGCTTGTGTGAGTCTGATCGCTGTGTCCGAAAGGCTGAGGCAGCTGTTTACAGGCTCCTTCTTTTTTATCTGGACCACTGCCTGGGGGGTGGGTCTCACTTCTTCCAAAGCACATGCAGTTGTGGCTACACATCTAACAAATGACCAGGAGCCGTTCGTTCTTGAAGGCTTGTTTTCTCTTCCCTGTTTATTACATTTAGAACAGGGGTCCCAACTTTTGGGCCTTGGACAGGTACCTCCTGTCAGATCAGCAGTGGCATTAGATGAGAAATAAAGTGCCCAATAAATTTAATGTGCTTGAATCATCCCCAAACCATCCACCCCTTCCCAGTCTGTGCAAAAACTGTCTTTCACGAAACCTGTCCTTGGTGCCAAAAGGTTGGGAACCGCTGATTTAGAACGTTTAAGCTTTCATTTAGAAAGTTCTTACTTGGGTCAGAAATTTCCAAACTTCTCTAAAGGTAAATTGTCATTCTGCTCATCTTTACCACCAGAAAGGTAACTTGAGCTAAATTTTTTCAGGCCAGTAAGTCCTGCCACTTGGGTAATAGTGTAAGCAATCAGTGGAAGCAACAGACGAGCCTTCTCAGCACAAGCAGGAACAGAAAAGCCTCTACCCAGTTTTCTTTAACCTGTGGGTTTGTCCATTCAGAAGATTGAATGGATTTGAGGGCTGGGGAAGAAACCAGTTGGATCTTTTTGTTCAGGGCAATTAAAAAATAGGTACTGAGGGTGACATTCACAACACCCTGTACTCGAAGGTGGTGTGACCACAGGTTTGGACATCTCCATTGCAGCATTGTTGGTGGGGCGGATGTTACTGGATGTTTTCTTTATCCGAGGGTGAAGCTGGGGAGTCGGGGGGCAGGATCTTTCATGTCTCCAGAGGGTTAAAGCTGTCTATTTGCAGCCCCAGCGGAATTCAGACAAGGTCACTGCAGTCCCAAATCCATTGTCTGGGGAGGGCAGGAGAGAGAGGCACCCTCAGGTGGCCTGGTGAGATCAGAGAACCCAACACTTTTTTTGTTAACCATGGAGCAAAAGCTAATTGCTTTTCAGACTTCTCCACACACACCTGTGTGGGAGAAGTTTAAGTGTTAGTCACTCAGTCGTGTCTGACTCTTTGCAACCCTGTGGACTGTAGCCCACCAGGCTCCTCTGTCCATGGGATTCTCTAGGCAAGAATACTGGAGTGGGTAGCCATTCACTTCTCCAGGGGATCGTCCAGACCCAGGGATCAAACCCAGGTCTCCTGCATTGCAGGCAGATTCTTTACCATCTGAGCCACCAGGGAAGCCCAAACTTAAAGCCAAATATATCTTTAAAATTTAGTAAGAATAGTTAGCCATTTCCTACCCCTACTGCCCACCAAGGTCAGAAAATGCTAAGAATTTCACATTGAAAGACACCCTAAAAGCATATATTCTTGTCATGGAGCCATCAATTTAGCCTTAACCGTTTAGCCTTAACCCACCGTGCTAAGTTAAAAAAAAATTATGAAAAGCCGAATTGCTTATGCTTCTTCACGTAGAGGTGACTTTGTTTGGCTCTTGGCATGTGTTTTAACCTTTTTTCCTAAGTAAAGCATGATGGAATGGTGGAAAAATATTAATAGAACACCTTGAGTTCTTTTTTTAGGGAAAAAAAAAAAGATTCCATGAAGCTGCCTACACAGACTATAAGCGTCTTTTCAGAGAGTTACTCTTCCTGGCCGCAGACTTCACACTGATCAGCCAGACTCCTGCTCCCTGGAAATTCTGACCTCATTCGTTCCTTGACTCAATAGGCGTTTACCCAGAAGCTGCAGTGGCTCAGTGGTAGAGAATCTGCCTGCAATGCAGGAGACCCGCCTTTGGTCCCGGGTGGGGAAGACCCCCTGGAGGAAGAAGTGGCGACCCACTCCAGTACTCTTGCCTAGGAAATCCCATGGACAGAGGAGCCTGTCGGGCTACAGTCCTGGGGTGGCAAGAGTTGGAATCGACTTAGCGACTAAACCACTACCACCACGGCTGGTGTACTAGCATAGAAACGGATGCCTTGGCAGGTGCTGTGCTGGGGCTACACAGAGACTCCCTTGCCTTCAGAGTTCTCCCAGGCTTTTAAACCGTACCAGGCACCAACATCCAGATTTTTAAAGAAACACAGAAGAAGCAACCAGATGAGAGTATAGAGGATTTGTTTTCAGTTCTTTGCGAGGTTTTTACTATCTTCTTGTCATTGCTAAGGGAAGATTGAAGGAGAAAGAAGAAAGAAGCTAATATCTGTCAACACCTATGATAATACGAGGCACTTTTTCATCCATATGCTTTTTTTTGTTTTAGCCTCTGACGTGGGTGGGATTGTCTCTGTTGTTACAGGTGAGAAACTTCAGATGCAGATAAATAGAACAACCTTTTCCAGGGTCCTACAGGCCCTGAGTGATCAAAAGGAGGTTTGAAGCCAGTTCTGCTTCCACAGCCCCTGTCAGTGGGCCATTATTGGGTCTTCATGGGGACAAAGCAAATATTTAAAAATTAAAAGGCAAGATTCCGAGTTTCAGGCTCTGGGCCTGCGTCTCGAGGCGTGTTGGTGGTGGCACCGTGTCTAGCAGCTTGTCTGGAGTTTGTGAGCCAGCCCCTGCCTTCTGTTCTGACACTCCAGGCTTTAGCACTGCCTCCTCACCTGATGGATTTCCCAGGTGGCTCAGTGTAAAAGAATCCGCCTGCCAAAGCAGGAGGCACAGGAGATGTGGGTTCAGTCCCTGGGTCAGGAAGATCCCCTGGAAGAGGAAATGGCAACCCACTCCAGTATTCTTGCTTGGGGGATTCCATGGACAGAGGAGCCCAGCGGGCTGCAGTCCGTGGGGTCGCAAAGAGCTGGGCGTGACTGAGCAGGCACACTTCACCTGCTGCCTGCCTGGGGCTCCAGGCTCCGGGGCAAAGAAACCAGTGGATCTGAGCTGGGGTGAGAGTGGACAGGGAGACGTGGCCCGCAGCTGAGGCACGTGCCTGTGACCCTCGCACAGGTGGTAGCAGTCCCGCAGGGTTCCCAACACTGGTTCCATTGTTTCCAGGGAGAACCATCTGTGTGGGGTTTTGAGTGATGTGGACACAATTGTTATTGAGCCAGGCAGGGAGGAAAGCCTTGTGTGAGATCTGGTGACCCCTTGGTGGCATAGGGGCGAGGGAGATGTGGGAGCACGATTAGATCTTCAAGGCGGCCCCAGCCCCGATGAGGAGCCTCCAGCGAGGAGACCAGAAGGGATTTCCTCCAGGGCCCCAGGGCAGCTCCCAGGATAGCGCCACCCAGAAAAAGACTAGAGAGAATCAGTTTGCTTTTAAACGTGAGGGAAAATACAGTCACCTTAGAGTTCTCCAGCAGCCTTGGCTGTGGGCTATGGAGACTAGCCCTGTCCAATAGAAATATAATGAAAGCCACAAACACAAGCCACATGCATGACCAAATTTTCTAGGAGCCACTTGAAAAACAGGTAAAATGTAAATTTGTTTACAAAAGTAAACAGAACAGTGAAATTAGGGTTAGAACTATATTTTATTTAACTCGGTATATCCAACATAGTATTTTGACATGTAATCAATGTAATAAAATTACTGAGAGGCTGTTTTACATTCTTTTTCCATGGTGAGTCTTTAGAAGTGGGCATGTATTTTAGACTTACAGGCTAGCAACATTTTCCACTATGTCTGGGATGACGATGCTAGTTGTAGGGGAGGAAAAAGTTTTCCTTGACTGTCTTAGAGTCCCCAGCTAAAAATTAAATGGACAAAGTCAAGATTAATAAAAGCAAATTATGCATAATTATTTACTGTAAATTTAGGCGACACGGGAGTGTTTGTGAGGAAATGAAGCAATAGTTGGACCTATGCACTTCTTTTTTGAAGAAAACTGATTTTCTTTATTTTTGGTTGTGCTGGGTCTTCGTAGTTGCATGGACTTTTCTCTAGTTGCCGCAAGCAGGGGCTGCTCTCTGTTAGTGTGCGGGCTTCTCATTGCGGAGGTTTCTCTTACTGCAGAGCACGTGCTTCTAGGGTGTGTGGGCTTCAGCAGTTGTGGGTCCCGGGCTCTAGAGCACGGGCTCAGCAGCTGTGGCGCACGGGCTTACTTGCTCTGCCGTGTGTGGGATCTTCCTGGGTCAGGGATTGTCTCCTGCACTGGCAGGCTAATTCTTTACCACTGAGTCACAAGGGAAGTCCAGACTTGTGCACTTCTGTGCCAGGTTTGATAAGAGTGGACACTCAGAGGCCTGAGATCATTGTAGATCGAGAGCACTGTCAAGGCCTGTTTGTCAGGATTCTTTTCTGCAGTGTCCCTTTATCTTCAGAGACAAGAGTCCTCCCTTCCTCTGGGTGCCAGGAGGGTACCTCCCACAGGAGGGTTTTAAGGCTTGTTTGGGGGAAGAATGGGGAGGAGAGGGGAGGAGATCAGAGTGACCTTCCTGCTTTGCAGTTCTCAAACTCCTTCAGCTTAAAATATTCACTATGCCAAGGTCCCATATTCGGGGTCCCATATGAATCTCATCATATTTCAAGCATTTGGAAATCAGGCTCTCGTGGATAAATGCGGGCTCTAGGAAAGGCAGTCCTGTCTTGAGGAGGTGGTGTTCGCTGGACTGGCTGGTCATCTGTTGCCCAGGGAGACTGGGTGTTCCTGAGGCTGACTCAGGAGTCAAGGTCACGAGAGGTGGCTGGCCAGCCTCGTCTTGTTCTAGACTCCTGAGCACGTGGGTGGGTGAAAGTTCAGGCTTATCAGTCTGGCTGTTGCCAAGTCAGAGAAACTCTCAAGGTCTGAGTGATGTCTGGGGGGAGGCGAAGGCCAGCGCCCGTGTGCTTTTGCTTGTGGTCATTGTCAAGGCACATGAAGCACCTGCCCCTGTGGCTGGCTACTTGCTGACCTCCCCTTCTGGTTGGGAGAGAGGACCAGGCAGGGACTGGGAGAGCCAGGGCAAGGCTAGTGGAGACTGGCATGAGAAGGAGTGGGGCCAGGACCAACCCTCTAATGCTCATAGGGGCAGCCAGGTCATGCAAGGAAAAGTGACACGGGACGGGGGTCACAGCATCCTGAGAGTACGCGTCCCAGCTGAACTGGCAGCTGCTTCAGCCTCTGCCAACCGTTCGTACACACAGCTTGACCATCTCATGTTATCAGACCATCTCATTTGTTGGTGCCTTTAAAGAAGCCAGAAACCAGATTTTTACTGAAAAAATGTTTAATTGTGGTAAAATTATAACATTCATAATTTTAACCATTCCTAAGTATACAGTTCAATGGCATTAAGTAGTTGCACAATGTTGTTTAAGAATTACTAGTATCTAAAAAAAAAAAAAAAGAATTACTAGTATCTAAAAAAAAAAGAATTACTAGTATCTATACCCAAAATTTTTATTATTACCAACAACTCTGTACTCATTAAACAGTAACTTCTCTGCACTCTCTATTCTATCGCTATTCTACTTTCTGTCTCCATTAATTTGCCTATTCTAGGTCCTGCATATAACCAAAATCATGCAATATTTTGTCTTTGGAGTCTGGCTTATGAAATCAGTTTTTTTAAAATTCTGATAAAAGTCAAAAATTATGCTGTTGTTACCGTCCATGTTTTGAGATTTGTGGGTCATATAAGACTTCTAGGGTGAGACTTCTAGGGAAGGTAAAGAGGAACTGAATGCCACTTCTGGTTTCTCCTTCATGCAAAGCCCTCACCGAAGATACAGGCAGGTGGGTGACCTCAGAGGCTGGCCACTCCAGGAAGGAAACTAGACCAATGCTCCCTCAAATGGTGCCCATTTACCTCACCTGTGGGTCCAGGACAGACTACAGATGCCTGGGCCCTCACCTGGACTTCCTAATCAGATCCTCTAGGGAAGAGGCCAGGTGCTTGTGCTTCCACCTGGCTTCCCAGGCGAGGTTTGTGATCAGATGTGAACTCACCAGGAGAGAGGAGCCCAGTGCCCTGGGAAGGCGCCCTCCTGCCTGGAAGCTGGCTTCCTGTCAGGGCTGGCGTGTCTGTGCTGCTATAGATGGGTCCAGTTCCCAGGTGGAGGAGCTGGGATCTCAGTCACTCTCCAGAGTGAGATGGGAGGGTGGGCTTCGGTGGGGCTCATAATTCTGATTCACTTAAACTTCTGAAAATAAACAAAGCCCTGGGGTTTTGGGAGGATGGGGAGGCCCTGCAGGTCTGTGCGGTGGAACCAGAGCAGAAGCTCCTAATCCTGCTTCTTTGACCTCAGTGCACTGCATGGGAGGAGGCTCTGGTAGCCTGGCCTGACTCCTGACTTGGCCGTGTAGTGTTGGCAGGCAGTCTTGAGGGTCTGATGATTCTGTGGAATCAAGTCTACATCTTCAGTTTAGCATCCAGGGCCCCTCCTTCCTTGGCTTTCCTAGCTAGCCTGTCTCTTGTTCCCGCCCAGTTTTTCCCCTGCTCTGACCAGTTTGGCTTCTTAGTTCTGTCCTTGAAGATACATTGCTTAGAGATTAAGTCTAAAGCCTTGGAGAGTAACATCAGTAGATGGTGGACCAGGAAGCTCCGCACACACACTACTTCTCCCATAGAAACATTAAATAAATGAGAGGCTGGCTAAAATAACCTTCCCTATGGGATTTCTGCACATCAAAGATCTACAGCAACCAAGGAAACACCCAACTGAAGAAAAAGTCACATTCAAAGTGGTAGAAAGTTTCATGGCCATTTTGCCCAAGTTTGCCTCTCCCCTCTCCCTTCTCCTGGGCCTCCCTGCAAACCTGAGAGCACAAAACAGACCAAACTTGCAACATTTTACATCAATTGTTTCTATACACTAACAATGAACAATCCCCAAAGGAAAGTAAAACAATTCCAATTACTGTAGCATTGAAGAAAACACTTGAGTCATTTAACCAACAAAATGAAAGACTTGTGCACTGAAAACTGTAAAATGTTACTGAGAAAACTTAAAGAAGTCATAAATAAAAGTAAAGACATCCTGTGTTCATGGATTGGAAAACCTTAGTATTGTTAAGATGTCAATACGACACAAAGCATTAGTATAAATCTATAAATTCAGCACAATCACTATCAAAATCCTGATTTTTTTTATAGATGAAGAAAAAAATGCATCCTAAAATTCATATGCAGAAGTTTAAGGGACACTGAGTAGTCTAAGCAGTCTTGGAAAAGAATCACAAAGTTGGAGATCTGACACTTCTTAATGTGTCTAATAAAACTAACAAAACTAATAACAGAGCTGTAGTAATCATGACGGTGTAGTATCAGCCTAAAGGCAGACTCACAGACCAAAGGAGTCCAGAGTCCAGAAATAAACCCTCGCATCAGTTCAATTCAGTTCAGTCGCTCAGTCATGTCCGACTCTTTGCGCCCCCATGAATAGCAGCACGCCAGGCCTCCCTGTCCATCACCAACTCCCGGAGTTCACTCAAACTCATGTCCATCGAGTCAGTGATGCCATCCAGCCTTCTCATCCTCTGTCGTCCCCTTCTCCTCCTGCCCCCAATCCTTCCTAGCATCGAGTCTTTTCCAACGAGTCAACTCTTTGCATGAGGTAGCCAAAGTATTGGAGTTTCAGCTTTATCATCATTCCTTCCAGTGAACACCCAGGACTGATCTCCTTTAGAATGGACTGGCTGGATCTTCTTGCAGTCCAAGGGACTCTCAAGAGTCTTCTCCAACACCACAGTTCAAAAGCATCAATTCTTCGGAGCTCAGCTTTCTTCACAGTCCAGCTCTCACATCCATACCTGACCACTTTATATGGTCAGATGATTTTCAACAAGAGTGTCAAGACCATTTAAGAGGAAAAGGACAGCCTTTTTTTTTTTTTTTTAAATAGACTTTGTTTTCTTGAGCAGTTCTAGGGTCACAGCAAAGTCAAGGGGAAGGTGGAGATTTCCCAGATATTCCCCACACGTGCTTCTTGTGTCGCCTCTCACACTGTCAACCACCCTCACCAGAGCGGTGCGTGGGTTACAGCTAATGAACCTACAAGGACACATGAGCACCACCAGTCTTTTCAACAGATGGTGTTGTGCAAAGCTATAAAACTCTTAGAAAATGTAGGGGAAATCTTCATGCTCCTGGATTCGGTAATAATGGCAGTGATTTCTTGGATGTGACACTAGAAGCATCTATAGCAACAATAGCATAAATTGGACCACATCAAAGTGGAGCACTTTCATGTGAAAAGGACTCTCTCAACAGAATGAAAAGGCAATCCGTGGAATGGAAGAAGATATCTGCAAATCATGTATCTGATACGCAGTTCATAGCCAGCATGCATAAAGAACTCCTGCAGTTGAACAACATCAAACACACAACCCAATTTAAAAATGAGCCAAAGGCTTGAATAGAAATTTCTCTCCCCAGAAAGATGCATGGATGGTCAATAAGTATATGAAAAAAGGCTCAACATTAGGGAAATACAAATCAAAACTGCAATGAGATGCCACTTCATTACCCCTTAAGATGATTGTCCAAAAGAAAAAAGTAATAAACGTAGGCCAAATTGTGGAGAAATTGGAACCCTTGTGCATTGCTGATGGAAATGTAAAATGGTGCAGTCACATGGAAGACAGTATGGCACTTCCTCAAAAAATTAAGAATAGAATTACCATAGGATTTAGCAATTCGACTTCCGGGTATATACCCAAAAGAATTCAAAGCAGGAACTTGAACAGATACTTGTACCCATGTTTGTGGCATCATTCTTCACAATCGCTAAAAGGTGGAAGCAACCCAAGTGTTTGTCTATGGCTGATTGTTAAAATATGAAATATTATTCATTCTTAAAAAGAAAGGAAATTCTGACATGCTACACATGGATGGACCTTAAAGACTTTGTGGCTAAGTTAAATACGGTAGTCACAAAAATAGATATTCTGAAATTCTACTTATGTGAGGTATTGAGCTGTCTTTTTTTTCTGACACCAGCCAATTCTGACTTTCTCCGATACCAACTGGATGTTCCACAATTCAGTTCAACTCGGACACAAACTACTTGGAGTTAGTGCAGACCCCAGCAGTTAAGGGCTTGGACCCACAAGACTGTCTCCATTTGCAAGTCCTAGGGACCTCCTATATTTCTGACTGACTAGCTATAAGGTGGGGTTCCTATGAGCCCTGCTCAGGATCTGTAATTTGCTAAAATGGCTCAGGGAACGCAGATAAACAGTTTACTTAACTGTTTTTCCTGGTTTATTGTAAAGGGTACAAGTCAGGAAAAGCCAAGTGGAGGAGATTCCAGAGCCTCTGTGGGGTGCTGCCCTCTTAGCACTTTGATGTCACGTGTTTACCAGCCTCACAGAACTTTCCTGGTTCAAAGGTTTTTCTAGAGCTCAATTCCCTGCTGCCCTCCTATTCTCAAGGAGGGGGAGGGGAGTTTGCTGCTGCTGCTGCTAAGTCGAATCAGTCCTGTCCGACTCTGTGCGACCCCATAGATGGCAGCCCACCAGGCTCCCCCGTCCCTGGGATTCTCCAGGCAAGAATACTGGAGTGGTTTGTCATTTTCTTCTCCAGCGCTCGAAAGTGAAAAGTGAAAGTGAAGTCATTCAGTCGTGTCTGACTCTTCTTGACCCATGGACTGCAGCCTACCAGGCTCCTCCGTCCATGGGATTTCCCAGGCAAGAGTACTGGAGTGGGCTGCCATTGCCTTCTCCGGGGGTTTGCTGAAAGTTCCCAAACTCTAATCACTTGAGCTTCTGGAGACCAGCCCCATCCCAAGGCTCTAGAGGGGCCCCAGTCTGAGTCACCTCATAGCATAAGCTCCGGTGTGATGGAAACAGGATCTCTATGAATCACAAAGGATACTCCTATCACTCAGAAAAGCCCAGGGTTTAGAGCTCTGTGCCAGGAACCAGAGAGAAAGACTAAATAAGTTTATATTATACCACAGGTACTGTGAGGAATCAAATTCATAGAGGCAAAATGTAAAAAGGTGGTTTAGCGGGGCTGGGGCAGGAGGGTGGCAGGAGCTCATGTTTAATAGATACAGAGATTCAGTTTGGAAAGCTGAAAAGTGATGGATGGACGCGATGGTTGCACAGTAATAGAACGCACTTCATGCCGCTGAACTGCACAGTTAGAAACAATGAAAATAGTGAACTGCACAGTTAGAAACAATGAAAATAGTGAAGCTTAGGCCGTGTGTGTGTGTGTGTGTGTGTGTGTGCGTGCGCGCGCGTGTGTGTGTGCGTGCGTGTGCGTGCGCGCTCTACTACCAAAGAAACAGGACGCACACTGCTTGGGAGGTGGTTCCTATGGTTGGGGACCTGATACCTGCTCCCCCCTGCCGCCCCTCAGTCTCTGTGCCGGCAGAAGGTGGTCCTTGCCCTTCTGTGTAACTGCTGAGTTTCCATGGATACTGGCCTTTGTTTCCCCATGGTTTGTGTTTCCCTGCTTCCTTACCTTTTCTCCTGTTCTCATCCCCTGGTCCTCCGCCTCCTCTAAACGGGAAACTTGGCAAAGGACTGGAACCTTGACTAATACATCTCTCCCGTGTCTCGGGGCTCTGGGCATAACAGGAGCTTGTGACCGGTCAGACTTATTAGTAAACAAGTATTCCTTTCCTGGGGGGAAGTAAGGTGACCACTCAGGTAGCTGAGAGCTCAGGTGGTTGTCGAAAGGGACTCTCATGCCTGGATTGTCTTCCTGACATGACTCAATCTTACTCCTTCAGTGGAAAAATCTATTCAGTCCTTACAGGGCACCTTGAACTCTGCTGGGCCCATGATGGTTAGAACACCGTCTTTACTCTTGGACAAGACCTTAACTTTTCTAACTTTTGACATCTTCTTTTGTAAGATGGAGAAAATATTGAAAGAAAGCATTAGTTACTCAGTTGTATCTGACTCTTTGTTACTCCGTGGACTGTAGCCCACCAAGCTCTGTCCATGGAATTCTCCAGGCAAGAATACTGGAGTGGGTTGCCATTCTCTTCTCCAGGGGTCTCCCCAACCCAGGGATCGAACCCAGGTCTCCTACATTGCAGGCAGATTCTTTACCATCTGAACCATCTGGGAGCCCACAGGAGATAATATTAGCTAATGGACATGAACTTGGGAAAACTTGGGGAGACGGTGAGGAACAGGGGAGGCCTGGAGTGCTGTAGTTCGTGGGGTCACAAAGAGACACGACTGGGCCACTGAACAGCAACTGCAAAAGGTGGGTGAGAGGCGTAACGAGGGCCTTTAGAGAGCAGAGTTTATCTGCTGAATGAGAACAGGTGCTGTCACTACTAGATCCTCAGCACAGATAATTGGCTGCGGATCTGGAAAGAGAGACCAACACTTAAATGCTCATTATACCACTGCGTGGCAGGCTTAAGGGTCCGGGTGTACAGGACATTCTGGGCTCACTCTGTGGGAGGACATGCTCCAGAGTGAATGTCTGGGGGACCCAGCCAGACAGCATCCCCAAGGAGGTGATGGTTATGAGCCAATTCTCCATGAATGAAGTGACCAGGAATTGGGTCAACAGGGAAAAGTGGGCCTTTCTAGAAGTTTCCAGGCAGTATCCTGATGGGGACTTGTTCCTCTTGAGAACTATTCAGACTAAAAGCTATCTGGTGCTGGGAGACGGTGTTACCTTCCCAGTGTGTGGTTGATGGAACCTGGCATCTCTGTTGAAGATTTTAGGGTCTTGGGGATGATACAGGTACTGGGCTGGCTCCTACACATCAGACCTCAGGCTTACAAACCTAAGACCCTACTGAAGGA
>SJYQ01095257.1:28563-75034 GCA_006410935.1 Redunca redunca
GACCTGGGTTCAATCTCTGGGTTGGGAAGACCCCCCCTGGAGAAGGAAATGAAAACCCACTCCAGTATTCTTGCCTGGAGAATTCCACAGAGAGAGGAGCCTGGTGGGCTATACAGTCCAGGGAATCGCCAAGGGTCGGACACAATTCAGTGGCTAACACTATCAGAGATGATAAAGAGCTATAGGGTTAGGGTGCGAGTGGGTGTTTGCTCTTCTTTCTTTCTTCTCTATCTCTTGACTTCTGTTTAGCACCATCCCAAACTTAAGCCAAGGGAGCATCTCCCTTCTGTTGGTCTTCAGGACTAAGGGCCTTTGTCTTTGCTGAGTTATTCAGGGGTGGGAGGTATCCTGCATGTCCTGGAGGCCCATCCGGACTCCTCTGCCTCTTCCCCTTTTGCAAGCATCTCTCCTTTTCTCTGCTGGTGAAATCTGTAGCTTGACCTCTGAGCCCCACACGGTTGGAGATGAGGCCTTGCCCAAGCATGAGGACAAAGAGTACCAGGGCACTGTGTGTTTGCAGGAGGGAACTGGGAGGTAGGGCTGGCTTTCCCTTGCTCATCAACTTCTCGGGATTAGACAGAGTGTCCCCGAACCACGAGTGGAGTGGTATTTGCTTTGGCTCTTTCCAACTCTTTCTTTAGAGAGGAGGTGAACACAAACCCCTTTTGGTACTAGATCAGTCTTGATTGGACAGCTCTGCTGACTCCAGGAAGGAAGAGGACAGGAGCTGGAGCAAGGTTGGGGGTTATTTTTCTTCCTCTTCCTCTCCCCTGGACGTTCCTGATCTCTACCCCCATGTTGCTGTGTTGGCATGGCTGTGTCTGCCCAGCTGGCTCTGGACGCAGCTGTCTCTGCTCAGGGCCATTTGCTGTGCCCACCAACTCAGAAATGTAGGAAGTGGGGTGCCATGAGTTGTGGCCTTAAAGCGGGGTCCGTCGCAACCAGCTGTTTGGGGTGGCGGCTCCCCCTTGAGCAGGCCTCGCTGCCTCAGACCTTTGACCTGGGCTTCCTGTTTGTGGGGCCACTCAATGAACTCAGAGGCCCGATTCTTCTCTGTCAAGGAGCTAGGCAG
The DNA here is from genome assembly GCA_006410935.1 of Redunca redunca. Lineage (NCBI taxonomy): Eukaryota > Metazoa > Chordata > Mammalia > Artiodactyla > Bovidae > Redunca > Redunca redunca. The sequence goes on from SJYQ01095257.1 coordinate 29,636, forward strand.
GAGCATGCCGTGGTCCACCATCCACCCCTGCCTGAGACTCCAAGGGAGGCAGCAGCTGAGAATTAGGGCTTGATTTCTGTCCTTGGGGGGTGCTAAGTCACTTCAGTCGTGTCTGACTCTGTGCAGCTCTATGGGCCGTAGCCCATAGCTCCTCTGTCCATGGGATTTCCCAGGCAAGAATACAAGAGCGGGTTGCCAGTGATCCCGACCCAGGGATCGAACCCTCATCTCCTATGTCTCCTGTACTGGCAGGCTGGTTCTTTACCACTAGCGCCACCTGGGGAGTCCTCGGGGCAGTGAAGGGCCATTGTTTCTAAGGGAGCTCCAGAAATCTCCAGCATCAGCACTACCTGGGCCAGGGGATGGGCAAGTGGGGAGTGTTGTTTGTAGATATGCAGATTGCCAGGCCTAGGGGGCCAGATCCAAGGAATTACTCTCTCCGGGGTGGGACTTTAGAATCTGTGGTTTTGATTCTCCACTGGGGACCGTGATACTGAAATTTGAGAACTCCTGCTAACGGGAGCCATGGGACCCTGACCTGGCTCTGCCAGCCCTGTCTTTGGGGCCTCCAGTTGGACACCTGCCCTCTTGGGGCATCAGCTTCCTTATCTGTAACGAGGAAGCCAGCCTCACAGGTGGACCCCCACGTTAAACAAGGTGTGATAGCTCTTGAACCCGGAGGAGCCTCTGCAGACATTCATTGAGTGCACATCAGTCTTCTCCCTCCCCACCAAACTCAGGTTCACAGCACTCCTTCAGATGTCTCTGGATCTAGGCCTTTCTTTCATCTCAGCTGCTGTCCCAGGAATACCACTCACCCATCCTCCTCCCTGACGCCGTAGGTCAGGATGGAACTTAAGCAGACCTGCCTGTCCACTCCCTCCACCAATGTGCTAGGCTGGTGCTGGCATCACCACCTTTCTAGAAATAGGTCACCCCCCGTAAGACCTTGTGTATAGAAAACAGGCCAGAAGAGGCCCCGGTGGGCACACGGTGGGGACTGAGAACGTGCAGATGGAAAGATGGATGACTGGTGTTCTGGTTTTACCCTTTATCTTTGGGGCATTATCTTCTCATTGCCAAAGGGAGATTCCAGAGCATATATTTGCCATCGAATGGCATGTCACCCAGGGCCTCAGGAGCATGGGAGTGGTGGGTGGAGGAAAAATGCGGCTTGGCCCAGCCCTCCTACTAGTCTTTTCCACAACCCACTCCAGTATTCTTGCCTGGAGAATCCCACGGATGCAGGAGCATGGTAGGCTACAGTCCATGGGGTTGCAAAGAGTCGGACACGACTGAGCGAGCTTCACAGTGGGCCTCCTGAGAAAACCTCCTCCACCTGCTTCCTCAGCAGCCTTGGAAGTTGGTCCTGGGAAGAGTGGCATGTGGCTAACTTGAGGGGTGGGACCCTGGGAAGACCTGGCTGCCAAGAGACATTCTCAGCGTCTAGCCTTGGGACAGGCATCTCGAAAATACCTTGCTTTATTTTTGGAGTAAAGACAGCCCTAGGGCTTCCTTGGTGTCTCAGTGGTAAAGAATCTGATTGCCAAGCAGGAAATGCGGGTTTGATCCCTGGGTCAGGAAGATCCCCTGGAGCAGGGAATGGCAACCCACCCCAGTATTCTTGCCCAGAGAATTCCAGGGACAGAGGGGCCTGGCAGGTTACAGTCTATGGGATCGCAAAAGAGGGAGCAAGTGTACAACGACAATGACAGTCCTCCTTGGAAATGTCTGGTTCTCTCAAGGCTACTGTGCGGGAAAGGAAATTGTGTTTGCAGGGATCAGATCACCACTGAATTTTGTTGAGAGACACCCAGAGATATTGACATTTTCTCCAGTTACCGTACTGCCTCTGACTCACTGTCCAGAAAGAACTTTAAGAAAGAAAGTTATTTATTTACGTGGCTGTTTCAGGTCTTAGTTGGGGCATGTGGGATCTAGTTCCCTGACCAGGGATTGAACCCAGGCCCCCCTACCTTGGGACCTCTTAGCCACTGGACCACCAAGGACGCCCCTAGAAAGAACTTAGATATGAAGTACAGAGTAACTGTTAGCCATTCTATAATGACCCAAACACATTCCTTAGTTATGTAGCAAACTCCACTGCAGAGGATCCCATTGGTCCCTGGCTCATCTTGGGTCTCAGACCACGTGTTCCTGGGCTGTGTGGCTGCTTGAAGCCTGGCTCAGCAAGGCTCTGTGGAAGACAGCAGGGCTGGGGGTGGACCAACAGAAGTCTGATGTTACCTCACTACTGATCAGCTCTGTGACTTCAGCGAGTTGAGCCAACTCAGTTATGAAATGGAGACAAGGACCGGCCCTCCCAGGGCTCTGTGTCTCATCTGTGCCATGGGCTTCCTGCCGTTCACCTCACTGGATGGTTTTGATGCTGTTTGTATGCTGGAGGGGCAGGTGCCTTGAAAACTGTGAAATTCTGTGCAAATGTGGGCTTTTGAAAGTGAAAATGAAAGTTGCTCAGTCATGCCCAACTCTTTGTGATCCCATGGACTTACACAGCCCATGGAATTCTCCAGGTCAGAGTACTGGAGGGAGTAGCCTTTCCCTTCTTCAGGGGATCTTCCCAACCCAGGGATCAAACCCAGATCTCCCACGTTGTAGGTGGATTCTTTACCCACTGAGCCACAGGGGAAGCCCCGGAATACTGGAGTGAGGAGCCTATCCCTTCTCCAGGGCATGTTCCTGACCCAGGAACCGAACCAGCGTCCCCTGCATTGTAGGTGGATTCTTTACCCACTGATCTATCAGAGAAGCCCCTTAAGTGCCCTGAAAAAATGTCTCTAGACTAGCCCAAGACATTCAGACAGTAAAAGCCTTCCTGTATATAGATCAGGCCCTGGCCACCTGGTAAAGAGCCACCTTGGATTAGGGGCCACACCCTTGGTTTACAGGGCTCACCATTCTTGATTTTAGAGTTAGCTGTTGATTTCAGAAAAAGTTCCAGTCATTCTGGTTGTTGGGGCCTCTCCCAGAGCTGCTAGGTTCCAGAGCATCCCTGCTGGTTTGGTCTGTTTGACTTGAGCTGTGTTGCAACTCCTGAGGTCCTATGGACCATTCTAACTCCTTTTTGATTCCAAGAAGGGCCTTTTGCCAGGGGTTGGCACAAAGCAGCTTTTCAATCTCTGTATGCCCTGGATGGCTCCTGTCTTCAATGTAGGCAGTATCCTTGGTGGCAGAACACAGAACTGACTTAGTCCTCACTGTCAGGAGATGGGTCCTGGGAGTAAGAAGTCCTCTCCTCAGGGCCTAGTGGTCCTGGTGTTACCACATTTTCTCCCAGGCCCCTTACAGTTGGGCTTTCCTGGTGGCTCAGTTGGTAAAGAATCTGCCTCCAATGCAGAAGACCCGAGTTTGATCCCTGGGTCAGGAAGATCCCCTGAAAAAGGAAATGGCAACCTACTCTGGTATTCTTGCCCAGGAAATCCCATGGACAGAGCAGCCTGGTGGACTACAGTCCATGGGGTCTCGAAGAGTCGGACACGACTGAGCTACTAAACCACCACCAACAGCCACGTAAGGGTGATGCTGATCCACGGTAACAAGCGGGGACTGGTGGGGCTCCGACCATCCATGTGGCTGTGATAACTGACTTTCTTTCTCCAGAATTCTTCTGTCTCTCCTTGGGGAAGAGAGGACTGCATCATCTGCCCCTGGAGTGCTCGCCTTGTATTCTGATGCTGCTCCACAGAAATCTACATCCTTCACCAGGGTGTCCCCACTGCGGCCAGATCTCTGTCCTTTGCAAGTACCCGGCACTGCCCCTGGCCATCAGTCTTTGTTTCTCTTTGAATTCTGTTGATACTGGATTGCATGCATTCTGGCCAGCCTCTGGGTGTTTCCCCAGTTGACAGACCACAGGAGAGTCAGTGAATGAAGGCTCTAACCCCCTAGCTGTCTATCTCGTGCTACAACCTTGGATTAAGGGTTTCGTTGGCTGGCTGGTTTGTCATTATGTCTGACTCTCTGTGATCCTATGGACTGTAGCATGCCAGGCACCTCCCTCCATGGGATTTCCCAAGCAGGAATACGGGAACGGGTTGCCATTTCCTTCTCCAGGAGATCTTCCCAACCCAGGGGTTGAATCCAGCTTGGCAGGTGGGCTTCTTTACCCCTGAGCCACCTGGGAAGCCAGTAAGGCCTGTGTGCATGTGTGCTAAGTCTCTTCGGTGGTGTCTGACTCTCTGCAACCCTGTGGATCGTAGCCCCCCAGGCTCCTCTGTCTGTGGGATTCTCCAGGCAAGAATACTGGAGTGAACTGCCATACCTTCCTCCAGGGGATCTTCCTGACCCAGGGATCGAACCCACATCTCTTACATCTCCTGCATTAGCAGGCGGGTTCCTTACCTCTAGCGCCACCCAGGAAACCCATTAAGGGCCATACTCTCCATTTATAGGGCCAAGCACTCTGACCATTATGTCAGTTCTTGGGAGCTATGGTTTCTTTGAGACAGTGCACCACAGCCTTTATTTACTGACTGAACAAATATTTCTTGAATATCTACTCTCTGCCAACCCACATTCAGAGTTGTTCAGTCGCTTAGTCATGTCCGACTGTTTGAGACCCCATGGACTTTAGCAATAGAAAAGAAAAGTTCCTGAATTCACATCTAAGAGAGGAGGGATTAGACTCTAAGGCTGATAGAGTGACTGGTGGTGGAAGTGTCGGGCTAAGTAGGAGGGGAGCTGACCTCATGTAAGTAGGTCCTGAGTAACTCCCTAAACCCAGGCCAGAGTTCATGGTATTACTTTCCAGGGATGGTGGTAGAGACGGCTAATTAATAGTTTTTCTGGTGCAAGGTTTAGATTTCTTTTTCTTTCCAGATCTCTCTGGGACCATGAGGCAGGGCTAGTTACCTTATGAAGTTGGCATCTTAGGAAAAAACTACCTAGGGCCCAGCCTGTCTCTTTTTGGAGGCTCACCTGAAGTGGGAGGAACTGGGTCTGGCTCATGGCAGCCTGTTAAGAAACCACTCTTCCAGGGCCTGCCTGTGAATAAGCCCACTGGTCTGAGTTTCACCTCTGAAGGTCAGAAGTGGGGGTCTTTCAACCAAGAAAGCCCAATCAGACTCAGACGAAAACTTGGGAGTATTAGAAACATGTATGGTCACGTGAGGGGCTTCCCTGGTAGCTCAGCTGGTAAAGAATGTGTCTGCAATGCAGAAGACCCAGGTTTGATCCCTGGGTTGGGAAGATCCCCTGGAGGAGGGCATGGCAACCCTCTCCAGTATTCTTGCCCAGAGAACTCCATAGACAGAGGAGCCTGGCGGGCTAATTGGGTCACAGAGTCAGACACGACTGAGCAACTAAGCGTGCACATATGGTCACATGAACTGCTTCCAGGAATGACAGCATGTGACATGTCAGACAAAGGAAACAGTTCTTCTGCTTTGGGCTATTTCACCATCTGTCACCAGGCAGGGAGTGGTGAGGTTGAGCATGGGAACAGCACCCGAGATGTGTGAGTTCAACTGTGGGCTGCCGTGGGCTGGCGTCTGGTTGGTGTCTCGATGGAGCTTTTTAGTTTCTCCGAGAGTTGGAGAAAGTGAGGTCTGCATCCGCCCCTATCCTGGCCTGGTGGTTAGAAAGATGTCCCTCTTCTTTCCTCTTCCCCATCTGAGTCACTGGGGAAGTTCTGGGAGCCTGTGGTCATTAGCTGTCTGCTCTGTCATGAGAGGGGCCTTTGGGTGGAGAAGCCGGCCATGAGTCAGGCATTTGGGGAAAGGAGAGCAGAGGCTGGAAAGGGGGGCAAAGGCTGCTCTCACCTTGACCAGAACTGAGCCTTTGCTGACGCCACCACAGGCACAATTTCAGGAGCAACAGCCACCCTTAAAAGGAGGTGTGTGTGCACCAGGAGCCTCCAAGGTGATGACTGAAAGCAGCACAAATAAGAAGCTGAGCTAAAAAAAAAAAAAGCAAGCCCTTTGTCAAAAAATTTAATTAAAATTTCCTGTAGAACTCAGACCCCTCCCCTAAACTTAGCATCTTCTCTGTTTAGAGCCCAGGGTACCTCTACTGCCTGCACCCTCTCAATAATGAGGAGGAAACCTATCCCCAAGGCTGTAGGTCAAGATCAAGGCGTGCTGGCTGCTTGGAAGCTTGGTAATGCTCTTCATCTTGCATTTATCCCTCCCCTACCTTTTAGTGTGGTGCTTCATATCAGTGGGTGTTCAGTAAATTTTAAGTGTAGGTTTGAGGGTGGGTCGTTGATCAGCCTACATTCCAGTGACCCCTGTGTTTGATCTTGGGGAGCTCCAAATTGGGGGTCTTCTCTATGTCATTCCACCTTGCATCTGCTTTCTTTTGGTGGTATACTCTTGCAGTTCAGCAAACTGCTACTCTTCCCAGCTTCTTTGCTGTAGCAGAGACTGGCAATACTTGATTTAGGTTTGAGCTGTGGAGTTCTGAAAGTCTTCTCTGTTCAGAAGGTATTTCCTGAGCCTCATCTCCATCTGGGCAGAGTACTGGTGTGGCATGGGGAGGGGTCACACAAGGAAAGGTTTGTCAATGTCCCTGTCCTCATGGTGCTAAAATCTAGCTGGAGAGATGACAAATAGCCTACATGGAAGACAATCAGAAGTCAAGCATTTAAGAACAGGAAACCCCATAGGGGTTGACTAAGTGGGTAACAGTCAGACTATAGCTGGAACCACACCTGCTGATTGCTTCCTCCAGTAGCTAGACTCATGGGAGGTGCCTGAATGATAGCATTGCACCTGTAAGACTGGAGACGTTATCAGGTCTCTGAGGCAGTTACTTCCATGAAGTTTGCCCAGTTTGTCAAGGGACTTGGAATCAGATTGCCTTGGGCTCACATCTCAGTTCTGCCATTAGAAGCTGGGTGACCTTGGGCAAGTTATAGTTTTCTCTTCTGTAAAAACCAAACCAGAGATAATCTTGCCGACTTTAGGGAGTTGTTGTAAGGCATTAAAGGAAATAGCATGAAAAATCATTTAGCAACTGCCTAGCACACAGTGGGTGCTATGTATTCATTTCCTTCCTTCTGCTTTGAATAACAGCTAGGATTGGAATGTCTGGCCAAATGGTTAAGGCTATGGACTCTAGTACCCATGGCCTAAACTTGAAGTCTAGCATAGAACACTTGCTGTTCTTTGACCTTGGACAAGCTACTCAAATGCTAGTTTTCTCAATTTTAAAATAGAGATTTGGGGACTTCCTTGGTGGTCGAGTGGTTAAGAATCCACCTTCCAATGCAGGGAACATGTTCGACCCCTGGTCAAGGAACTAGGATCCCACATAACACCGGGCAACCAAGCCTACACGCTACAGGGAAAACCCAGCACAGCCAAAACAGCATGAAAAGCACCACAGCAACAACAAATAGGGATTAAAAGAGGGTGTGTGTGCACATAGGTACAGCATTCAGTAGCAGAGCCTGGTGGGCTGCCATCTCTGGGGTCGCACAGAGTCAGGCACGACTGAAGCGACTTAGCAGCAGCAGCAGCAGCAGCAGCAGGCTGGCAGCTGTGGCGTGGCCAGCACAGTCAGCCAGCCTTGAAGGAGTTTCTGACCTTCCCTGGAGGCAAGTCTTCCAGGCCGTCCTGGTTTCCCTGGTGCTCCTCCTGCCTTCACCTCACCTCTTTTCCTCAAGTGCCTGCTAAGTTGCTTCAGTCGTGTCCGACTCTTGGCCTGCCAGGCTCCTCTGTCCATGGGATTCTCCAGACAAGAATACTGGAGTAGGTTACCATGCCCTCCTCCAGGGGGTCTTCCTGACCCAGATATCAAACCCGTATCTCTTACGTGTCCTGCATTGGCAGGCGGGTTCTTTATCACTAGCACCACCTGAAGGACTGAGGAAATCCAAGAGAGTCGAGGTTATGTAAGCCACCAGCGCAATCACAGATTTGAGGACAAACCCTGTGATTAGGGGAGGGATTCTAAGGGAGTCTAGAGTCTGACCAGCTGTGACACCGCTTCTCAAGTTCTTAGGGACCTAAGCTTAGCCTTTTAAGTCCATAAACCTCTTTCATGGGCGATTTGTCCCCAAATGAATGAGATTGCTTTTGTTCCTGAAGGTCTGCTCCATCCTTAATCCCGAGTTGGCTTTTTCAGAAGAAGCCAGGGGCTTGGATTTGGGAATTTAAAAACTACAGTCATGCTCTGCCTGCACGTTATTGCTGACTGTGATGTGTTCCTAGGAGCTGCCAGGTGGTCCTGGGTGGCCTGTCCTCATGAGTAAACCGTTGTTCGAGTTCAGTGCTGCTGCGCTCAGCAGCTGCCTCGCTCCTTTCCGGGGGCATCCAAGACTCAGTCCCAGGACCGCCCTCTGAGCCTGCTCACTCTCAAAGGGGGCCTTCCTGCAGTCTCCCACCCCACCCTGGGGGCCCGGAGCCTTTTCTGTGCGTCATTTTGCCCAGATTATTATGCCTTGATTACTGAGGTGTCGTGTTTTCACTAAGGTGTAAACAATGGTCTGAGTGCCCCTGGCCAAGCGGGGAGAGCGGTATTAATAGTAGCAGAATTCTTTATTGAGTGTGGCGACTTGCCTCAGCAGCACCACTTTGTTGTGTTTAAATGCGCACAGCAGTGTGTAGGGATGGGCCTTGAGTGCTGAAGTCGATTCTGGGTTTTGTCCAGACAGGATGTAGTGGCGGCCTCCCTGGGGGTGACCCTGCTGTCCACGTCTGAGGTACCAGAGTCCAGACATGCAGCCTGGGGGTGGGTGAGTTTGTGTGTATGGGATGGAAAGTTGACATACTGCTTTTGTAGCACCCTTTGGTGCTTCCCTGGTGGCTCAGATGGTAAAGAATCTGCCTGCAATGTGGGAGGCCCAGGTTCGTTCCTTGGGTGAGGAAGATTCCCTGGAGAAGGAAATGGCAGCCCACTCCAGTATTATTGCCTGGAAAATTCCATGGATAGAGGAGCCTGATGGGCTACAGTCCATCGGGTGGCAAAGAGTTGGATACAACTGAACAGCTAACACTTTCACTTTAGTGCCCGTAAATTCTGTATGGACTTAAATGACCTTTTATGAAAGAACATTTTCGTATGTTTGTCTATGTATATTCTTCTCAACTGTTGTTCTCCGTGACCTCTAGTTTCTGATTAATCTGTAATGATTAATAGATCGTGAAGATCATCGCTAATGTGTACAGACGTGTGTAGATACACACCTGTTTGTGATCACGCATCGCATAAAAACAGCCTTGTGGGGGTGGCATCGTGCTGTGCACTTTAAGATTGCTCGTGGGGGTTGATCAGCTTTAAGCAAACCTGGTGTATGGCAATCTAGATTGAACCCAGATTTCTCTCTCATGTGGTGCTAATTTAAAAGGAACTTTCACTTATGTTATTTTAAAAATCACACTTTCTCTAAGAACCTTGTCTAGTCAGTTTTAAGTTTCCAACCACATCATTCCCTAGGTCTGGGTTCACAGCTAGTCTGGAAGGGAAGTGATGTTTCCTGACGTGCCAGTAAACTCCAGCCCTTTCGTTTAATGCCCATTTATCAAATAACCCCCTGTCCTGTTTACCAGGCAGCAGACTAATGTCAGAAGAAGGGGTGAAATTTAAAGGATTCAAGGGGTTGGGTCAAGGAAGTCAGGCCTCCCTGAAATAATCAAGGACTCAGAGAAGGAACTGAGGGTGAGCTGGGCTCTAAAAGGTTCGAGGAGGGAGACCTTTGCCAGCAAGGAATCTGCTGGGATAGAGATGATGAAGCGTTGGACTTGTGAATCATCCAATCCGGGGATATCTGGAGAAGCAGATGGAGATGAGACTGGAGGTGAAGAAAGACAGGAATGTCAGGCTGAGGGGTGTGGACATGGTCCTCCCTGGGAGAGGGGCTGGCTCCTTGAGGGTCCTTGAGCTGGACCCCGTGGTCAGAACAGTGCTGAGGAAGGCGCTTCTGAACACACTGTGCAAGCTGCTGGGGGAGAGGTCACATCGCCTGAAAGGGACACAGAGGCAAAGTGGGCATCCCAGGAGGCCGGGGAGGGTCCAGACAGCGTGGATGTGAGAAGGCAGACAGGCCAGTGCTACCGGGAGATGAGAGAGGCAGAGAGAAGGAGCAGAGAAGGATGAGGAGGAGAACCAGGGTAGGTGGCTGAGCAGCTGCATCAGTCAGCCGAGCACATCTTGTTTGTCCCGGTGGCCTCTCCTCCCAGGCCTGTTGCTGTGGGAGACCGTGCCGGGTGGGAAGGGAGTGAACCCTCCTGACATAGAGCGTCCTGCTGGGAAGTCCATTCAGAGGGGGGCACTAGTCCTCAGAGCAACCCCCTGAGCTGCTGCTGCTGCTGCTAGGTCGCTTCAGTCGTGTCTGACTCTGTGCGACCCCATAGACGGCAGCCCACCAGGCTCCCCCATCCCTGGGATTCTCCAGGCAAGAACACTGGAGTGGGTTGCCATTTCCTTCTCCAGTGCATGAAAGTGAAAAGTGAAAGAGAAGTCGCTTAGTCGTGTCTGACTCTTCGCGACCCCATGGACTGCAGCCTACCAGGCTCCTCCGTCCATGGGATTTTCCAGGCAAGAGTACTGGAGTGGGGTGCCGCTGCCTTCTCCACCCCCTGAGCTAGGGGGTATGAACTAGGCAGTACAGTACCTTCCTGCGGGCTAGGAAACAGGCGAAATGAAGGGACATACCATGTCAACGTCAGCCTTCTAGTGACTGGCAGAGCTGGGCTGTGAACTCAGACCTTTCTGACCCTGGAGCCTAAGCCCTTCACCGCTGTATAGAGTGATGACAAGTCAGAGGGACATTGGGGTAGAAAGGAGGAAGGGGGAGAGGTTTGCTTTGAAATGAACAACGTTCCCTTTTAAAATGAACCTCATGGGTGTGAGCTCCTTGGGGAGCAAGGTGATTCCTGGTGAAGACATAAGGAGACCAAGCTGGAAGGGAGCCATCAAGCCCAGGGCTTCTGCTACAAGGAAACTGCTGATCCAGTAAGGGGACATTTCTGATCCTTGGTCCCAGGGAGCTGGCTCTTAGGAGCCCTGAAATCCAATCTATTGTCCTGATCTGGTGACTGTGGCCAAAGGGGAGGAATGAGGTAGCGGGGGCCTAGCCGTGGGGCTGAGAGTGGGCCTGGCTTTCTCTGATCAGCCGGTCTGCCTGGGGGAGGAAAGGGCCGAGGAGGAATGAGGTTCAGTGGGTGAGAACCTGCTTCCTGATGTGGTTGCCTCCTATCAAGAGGAGCGGCACCCTCCTGGCCAATACCTGGTCTGGAAGATGAGGTGCTTGCGACCCTGGCAGAGGGTTCAGATGGGGACCAGTGGTCTGTCCCGGTTCCGGTAGGACTGAGCCCTCACCGTGGCGTTGACACAGAGCTCCCTGCCTTTTGCAAAAGCCCCAGGGTCTTCCTCGGATGGTCTGGGCATGTTCATGACCAGGCGGCTTTGGGGGCAGCTTTGTGCCTGGGTTCTGATTCAGTCTGACTTGGGGCTTTTCTGAGTGCCCCATGTGGATGGTGACGGGGACGGTGGTTCTGTGGGTCTCAGAGCAAACGTAACACATGTGCTGTGCTGTGTAGTGGCTTAAGTGTGGACGTCTTGCCCCAGATGCAGCCTCGTGGTTTCTGGATCAATTTTTGCTCTGCCAAGTGCACGAGCTGGAATGACAAGTGATGCATGATGCAAGTGCGGCTTCCTCCTGTCACCCGGAGCCCTCGGGCTGCACAGGCGTGTTTTTAACTGGGGCATTTGCTCTGCAAGCGCTCATGACTGCAGCTCTTGCAACAGGGTTTAGATGTCACCCTTGCATTTGCAGAAAGGGTGAAATCAAATCAAAGATAAAAATAGAGTATCTTCGCAGTCTGCATCTCCATCCTTCGTTCACCCTGTTTGGATTAAACGTCTTCCTCTGGGGCAAAGTGCACCATTGTAATTAGGCTCCTAGGCTAGGAAGGGTGGAGACTGTGACTGGGTTTGTCTGTGAGTTGTGTACTTTGCCCAGGACTATTTGAGGAGGATAAAACTGGAACAAATGCTGGGGCAAAGGGCAAGCCAGAACCAGTTAGCAGTGATTTTTTTTTTTTAAGCAGTGATTTTTAATCCTTTACACTCGTGGTGTGGGTCTTTGCTTTTTTTGTGAGCATGGAAAAGATGAGGCTCCTACCCCTGGGAGCAGCATTCTCTCAGTTCTTCACTTTTTCTTGGCCTCACTTGGGCCGCAGGTCTCTGGTTTTCGCCCTGGTGGATGTCCTGTCGGGTGGGTGACAGGACTCAAAGGAGTGAAGACACAGGCTTCAGGCTGACTGATGCCGCAGCAGCGACAGTTCCTGGGAGGCGGGAGGTGAGCTGGGCCCAGAGTTGGACAGAGCTGGTTTGGGAGCCTGGCCCTTATGCTACCAGCCGATGGGATGCTGGCTGCGCACTGACCAGTGTTTCTCGTTTTTGTCTTTGTTGTAAGAGCTCAGGGACTAAGTGAAAAAGATAAGCTGTATTACATGCCCAGGGCCTCATAGATGCTCAAAAGCTAGTCAGGATCCTACCCTCTTCCCGCCCACACCCCCACACCTGTTTTCTTCCGTTACCACTGGAAGTACAACATGGTTTACAGAAAGAACATGGTCATTAGTGGGCAGACCTATGTGATTCTACCAGCTTTGTGTAGATAAGACCTTCTACCAGTATCCATCTGTCCATCCACCCAGCCAGCCAACACGACTGAGTTCCTGCGAAGGCACAGACTCTGGATCTAGCAGCTGGGTATAGGGCTCTGCACACTCACTGAGCACAGCTTTCAAGAATCAGGAAAAAAAAATGTTCTGAAAACCAGAAGAGGCAGCAGCTTGCAGTGCAATCCCTATGTCTGAATTTTCACACTGGTTATGAAAGCACCGCCAAAGCCGACATCCTCCTGGAGAAAGGTCCCTGTGGGACAGCCTTGCCACCTGGCCAGGGCTGCCTCGAGCCCTTAAGCTGACTGCCCCATCCTGAGGCTGGAAAAGCACTCATTCAGGCTTAGAGTGTGGACAGAGTATGGACAGAGGATGGAGTGGGGCCTCTGAGGGCTCAAGTGTGTAGTGGGGGGGGACCCAGCTGGGAGGACCTCCCTCTCGAGGCAGAAGATCACTGGGCATTAGGTCCCCCTCCATCAAGGTCCTTTTGAGAATGAGAGAATCCCAGAACCTTGAGTGATGTCCCATATCTTCCCTCATTCTTGCCGAAGGGACCCTCTGGCATCCTGTTGGACTGCTAGACCTGTGACTTCAGCGTGCTTAGGAAACCAGAGAGGGCTTGCAGTGGCCCAGCTTCCCAGCTGCGAAGGGTACATGTGCCCCTCTATCCTTGGCTGTTTTTTACCCTCAACATCTTGGAGACCGGCAGTTAAGAAGCGGGACTCAACTCTGGGAGATTAATGTAAGTGAGGATCAGATAAAGCTCTAAGGACATGAAATACCGTCTCTCTTGGAGGAGCCTGCTCGCTTGGACTTTTCTCATAACTTTTAGCCCTGAAGGACAATCTAGGCCCTGTGAAGGAGGCACGTCTTAAAGATGCCACGAGATCTGGTTTCTCAACTCTGTGTGACCCTGAACAAGTCACTAAACCTCTATTTGGTCCACTAATAATGGGTTTATAACAGAGGATGATGAACTCTGGAACTATTGTTCAATCATTTCAACCCACAAATATCTCCATTTGTGTTACCTTTTGTATCTTTCTTTTAATTCTCCCTGCCCCCACTAGATTATAAAGCTCCTTGAAGCAGTCCTCTGCCGTATATGTCTCTGTACTCCCTCGGAAATCTAGCAGAATACATTTCAAAAAGCAGGTGCTTAAAAGATCGGTTTGGCTTGTTGATTGTGTACAGTACGCACTGGAAGAATGCTACTCTGAACTTGTTGATGATGACTTTTGAGACTGTTTCAGAGCTAAGAATCACTAGTGACTACCTTGGGTGGCTATAAATGACAGGCAAAAAACCCAGTGGGATGATGAGTACATTGGCAGTTGATGATGTTATAATTGGCCTGAAAGCAATTGCTTCTCTCCCTACAATTGCTTTCAAATTCACAAAGGAGAAGTGGTACCTTAACACAAAAGAGATAGCTTCTCTCAGTTCTAGAATTTGAATCTTGCATGAGTTTTCAGGCTATTTTCCAATTTCCACCTTGGTATTTCATGTGGCAGAAGTGTTTGGGGCATTGTATCATAGCTGGTCACTCCTGAATCACAGTGTTTCTGCTGTTAGAAATACTCAACTGTTAGGTCCCTGAGGTTAGAACTGCAGTGCTGATATGAGATGTTTCAATTTGTTGGGGTATGTGAGTATGTGTGTGTGTGTTTATAGCCAGTTTTCATATGCCTGTGTCCTTTGTATATAAATTTATGCAGTTCTGTGAATTCATACTTCAGGTGTTTTCTAAATGACAAGTTACAGAGTGAACGTAAACACTTAACGTTTGTCAGTGTGGTCACAATGTTTGGCTTCCATGTCTCACTGAATGCAAGTTCTTGGAGTTGTAGTGTATAGAATTTATCCCTCAGCTGGTCTCTCAGCTATAGGTTAACTATAGATCAATGACCCTACAGGTCAATCAGTGAAATCAAGAATTTAACTGGAACCAAAAGCAAAACTAGCATTGTTTTACTTTACCATAGAGAAGGGAGTATAAAAACTGTTCTCCATTAGTTGTTAGGAAAAAAAAAATCGCCTGCAATGTGAACCCCAACTACAATCTTTTTCAGTGGTTCCTTCGTAGCCCAGTCAGTAAAGAATCTGCCTGCAATGCAGGAGACCTGGGTTCGATTCCTGGGTCGGGAAGATCCCCTGGAGAAGGAAAAGGCAACCTACTCCAGTATTCTTGCTTGGAGAATCCCATGGACAGAGGAGTCTGGCAGGCTATGATCCATGGGATCACAAGAGTCGGACACGACTTAGCAACTAAACCACCATTGATAGTGACGGTAGTCAAGGGTGTGTGTGTGTTGAGCTGTCAATCAAAAGAAAGACCTCTGGTGTCTTGAGTGGGAAACAGCCCCTGTCTGGGTTTTAAGGACTGGAAGTTGAGGATTGTTTCTTATTAGGAGTCTCTTAAATGTGTTGTAAGGGCTTCCCTGGTGGCTCAGAGGTTAAAGCATCTGCCTGCAATGCAGGAGACCTGGGTTTGATCCCTGGGTTGGGAAGATCCCCTGGAGAAGGAAATGGCAACCCACTCCAGTATTCTTGCCTGGAGAATCCCATGGACAGAGGAGCCTGGTGGGCTACAGTCCACAGGGTCGCAAAGAGTTGGACACGACTGAGTGACTTCACTTGTTCTCACTTAAATGTGTGCCTCTTGGCTATTGATACTACAACTGATTGTCTCTGTCTTCTATAGCTTGGAATTGCCATTGGGTTCTTGGTCCCTCCCGTCTTGGTACCCAACATCAAAGACCAGGACAAGCTTGCCTACCACATCAGCGTCATGTTCTACATAATAGCAGGGGTGGCCACTCTGCTTTTCATCCTTGTCATCATAGGTAAGGTCACTGATAGACCCATGGGGTGCGGGGAGGCAGGGAGGTCCTGCTGACTTGGGTGAGGACCTTGTGAATATGGCCCTGGAACACCATTCTAGGTATCATGTATTTTATAAAACATGTCTATAGAAACTGGAAGCCAAGCTTCCAATGGTCTTCAAATGTTTTAGCCAGAGTAGTTGCTGCCCATACAATATTAACTGGTCCTGTCTGCTTTGTTAGATGCCCAGTCAAGATTAGTTCTAATTACCAGTTCCTCTGTATGACCTTATTAGAATTAATGGGCAGCCTTGATCCCCTTGATGCAACTCTGCTTAGCACTTAAGCTATCACAGGCCCTGTGCTGAGTGTACCTGTTCTCACTGACTCCTGTTGAGGGGGGTGGGGTCCTAGTATCAGTGTCTCTTAACCAAGAGAAAACAGTGACTTAAGAGGAGATAAGGAAATCATTCAAGATTAGATAGTAAGTGGCAGAGATTGAATTCTAGCCTAAGCTGCTAACTCCATAATCTACATTTCTGAAATAAAACAGGATTGACCCACAAACAGTGAAACTCTCATATATTCACCTGAGAATGCCTGGGGCCCACATTTTTTAAATGTTTTGAAAAAATGTGTAGAGGATAATGGTCATTATGAAAAAATCTAGAAGAAACAAAAAAGCATACACAAAAGGATGACCACTAATTTAGCCTAGAATTAGTTAATCCCAAGCACCAGCCCCAGAGAACTCCTAATTACTCCATGTATACATATTTAATCATTGAGATGTTTGGTTAGTATAATTTATACCATCTTTTGTTATCTGAGTAATCTCAGATGGGCTGGGATAAAGAGTGTAGAAGAAGTTTCCAGTGAGTCAATTGCCTTTAAAGGTTAACCAGCTTTCATTTAATATTTGAAAATTCCACCATACACGTTAAAGGTTTCCTTCCTGCCTGCCGGCCTCACTTCCAGAGTCAAACACTATCATAATCATGGACCTCCCCCAACTGATCTCACTGTGTCATTCCCTCCCTGGGGTCCACACTGAGAGGAAGGGCTTTTCAGAGTTCACAGAATCTCCTGGACGGAGAAACTGGTGTTCCTGGAAAGGTGAGAAAGGTGTTCCTTTGAAGCTGTGGTTGAGAACAGGAAAGAACATCCTCAGACAGCCTTGAAGTTTCTAATTATAATGTGCTCAGCTCCAAATTCTTGTGTTTGTAGCAGGTGAGGGCCTGGTCCTTTGCAGAGATCCTGGAGTTGGGACCTTTCTTTGCTTTATATTATACTAGCAAGCACTGACCGTTGCTCACTGAGTAAAGAACTGAAAAATGTTTTCCAAATTGTGGTTTGTGGTTGCCCAATCCTTGAGCAAACAGCTATTGTGGCCAAGATTAAAAAAAAAAATCTCTCACCTTGATTTCTTTCCCCTAATAGAAGGGGAGGTGAACAGGTCAGACAATGATTGAGAGGTTCCCAGTGGGTGGGGGAAGTTGGCCAGGACTATTTCCGGAAAGGAAGAAGCAAGGCTCTGAAGTCTGGACTGGAGATTTATCTGGGTGGAGCGGGAAGACCTTTGATGTTCAAGAGAGTAAACCTCATTTCCAAAGCTTCCTCTAACTGGAAATCATCTCCTGACCTTTCAGGAGCATTCTCATGGAGGCTGGGGGTGAAGATGGTGCTTCAGCTGGGGGACCAATTTAAGCAGACAGTGGGTTAAACTGATCTGGCCCCCAGAGAACTGAACAGCAGTCGGTGCAGTGAAATGGACTGTACCAGCTTTACTGAAACTAGAACATAAGGAGAATGGTTTCCCCACTGTCCCTTCCCGGTCCTTCCTATTAGAGCACCAGTCCTGCAGGAGCGTGTGTTAGTCCTCTGGTTTCTCAGGAGGCAGATGTCTGATTCACACTCTGAAACTAGGGAGGGACTCAAGGTCTCTGCAAGAGGAGCAGCTCCTTCCCTTACTCAGGGAGTGTTTATTGGCAGCAGGTGCCAGGCTCTGTTCTCAGCATGGGCAGCCCAGCCGTTTCCCCGGCAGGAGCTCTGGGGCTGAGTCCTCATCTGGGCCCAATAATCCCAGAGCCTCAGCTCTCACTTCCTTTCTGTCCACTGGTTACTATGGGATTTTTCAGTGCTCTGCCATTTGGTATTTGCCATTTATTACAGGACTCCTTTATCCTTGAGCTCTGCCTGGAAAGTCCAATGATCGCAGCTGTCCAAAGGTCATTATGAAAAAGTAGTCAAAGGACCAGCCCCTCAGCCACAGACAGTGAGATGCAGCTTGAGACTCTAGAGGATTTAATCAAAGAATTATTATTTCCTTTTGGAGTCTGAGCCCCTTCTCAGATGAGGGAGTCAGCTTTTATCCGTGTGGCAGCTCTGCAGGAGTAGGACCAGGGGACTTGCAATGATCTCTGTTTCTTTCCTTTCAGTGTTCAAAGAGAAGCCTAAACATCCCCCCAGCAGGGCCCAGTCCCTGAGCTACGCCCTGGCGTCTACTGATGCTTCATACTTAAGTTCCATCATCCGACTCTTCAAAAACCTCAACTTTGTGCTGCTAGTCATCACCTATGGTATGATGCACGTGTGTCCGGGGTGTACTGGAACGGGGCATTTGAGACAAGAGACCTGAGGTTTCTGTGTATCTTCCTGTTTCCAGATCCCAAATGTATATGTAAAGTCGTCATTTAGGGTTAAGCAGAAGAGCCAGCTGTGCCTCAGAGGCTTCCCTGTTCCTTTAAGTTTACCTAGGAAATCATCCCTGTCAAGTCATCCGGCAACATGCCTGCTGATCCTCCAAGTCTCATCCCAGTATGTCTGCTATAAAGCAGTATTAGAAAGAAAGTGAAGTCGCTCAATTGTGTCCTACCAGGCTTAGCCTCAGTCATAGCCTACCAGGCTTCTCCGTCCATGGGATTTTCCAGGCAAGAGTGCTTGAATGGGTTGCCATTTCCTTCTCCAGGGGATCTTCCCGACCCAGGGATCGAACCCGGGTCTCCTGCATTGCAGGCAGACGCTTTACCCTCTGAGCCACCAGGGAAGGCCTAAAGCAGTATTAGGTGACCGTTTATTGTGCTGTTCTTAGTACATCTTTTAGTTTTAGTAAGTGTTAGTCGCTCAGTTGTGCCCAACTCTTTGGGACCCCATGGACTGCAGCTCAACAGGCTTCTCTGTCCATGAGATTTTCCAGGCAATGATACTGGAGTAGGTTGCCATTTCCTTCTCCAGGGGATCTTCCCAATCCAGGGATCAATCCCAGGTCTCCTGCACTGCAGGCAGATTCTTTACCAACTGAGCTACAAGGGAAGCTTGTAGCTTTTTTGGGCTTCCCTGGTGGCTCAGAGGGTGAAGCATCTGCCTGCAATGCGGGAGACCCAGGTTCGATCTCTGAGTTGGGAAGATCTCCTGGAGAAGGAAATGGCAATCCACTCTAGTATTCTTGCCTGGAGAATGCTATGGATGGAGGAGCCTAGTAGGCTACAGTCCATGGGGTCGCAAAGAGTTGAACATGACTGAGCGACTTCACTTTCTTAGTACATCTTTGGAGAAGGAAATGGCAACCCACTCCAGTACTCTTGCCTGGAAAATCCCATGGACGGAGGAGCCTGGTAGGCTACAGTCCATGGGGTCTCGAAGAGTTGGGCACGACTAAGCAACTTCACTTTCACTTTTCACTCTCATGCTTTGGAGAAGGAAATGGCAACCCACTCCAGTGTTCTTGCCTGGAGAATCCCAGGGACAGGGGAGCCTGGTGGGCTGCTGTCTATGGGATCCCACAGGGTGGGACACGACTGAATCAACTTAGAATTTTAAGCTTATCAACGCCCTTTACCTGAATTAAAGTGTTTACCTGCTGAGGCGTTACCTAAGAGGTGGTATCATCAGTAGAGAGGCACCCCTGGTTTTCAGGCATGTGAATCGGTTAGGTGAATAGCCCCAGGTATCCATGTCAGTCTTCAAGGTCTGTGGTCTCCAGTCCTCCTCTCTCCACCTGCTCGGTTCTGAGTTTGTCTCTGCATTCATTCACAAAACAAAGTTTCTAATTCTCAGGGTAGCCAACTAAAGATAAAAATGGTGATAAAGTGATTAAAATGGTGATAAAGTGGAGTTGCTCACCACTGAGAGATATTCAAGTGTAGGTGGGACCAACCACTTAGAGGGGCTATTGTGGGGAATATCAGCCTGTAGATGGATGGTGAAACATGATAGTGAAACTTTGGCCACCTGATGTGAAGAACTGACTCATTAGAAAAGACCCTGATGCTAGGAGAGATTGAAGGTGGGAGAAGGGAACGACAGAGGATGAGATGGTTGCATGGCATCACCAATTCAATGGACGTGGGTTGGGTGAACTCTGGGAGTTGGTGATGGACAGGGAGGCCTGGCGTGCTGCAGGCCGTGGGGTCGCAAAGAGTCAGACATGACTGAGCAATTGAACTGAACTGAACTGAAATGTGATGATCTTTTGGTTCCCTTCCAGACTCAGGATTCCATGCTTCTAAGAAGTTTTCCCTTTTCCCTAGAATTAAACATCTTGAGTGCATCAGCCCTTGACCGCTATAAACCTTATTGTGTCTGACAACAGGGCCTTTGAGACCTACCGTGGAATTCTAGGGCAGATAACCGCTTAATAAGTATCTTCTGTGAGTGAGGATGTGATGGTGGTATTAACCAGGCAGTGGCCTCATTCCAGAGGTTTCAGTCTTCAGCGCTAGAGGTTGTTGATGGCAGGGCCAGGTCACTGACCCGTGAAAGGAAGAAATAACAAAATGTACGAGGAGCATCGATGTTTGATACGGGCTTGGCTCTGGGCCATGCTGCGGGGCAGAGCGGCTTCTTTTCCTTCCATCTTGCACCGCGGGTTGCATCTATGGTCTTCAGTCTGGCACAGAATGGTGTTAATTCTGTGGTTCTGGATACTCTTCCTTATCTATCTGGTTAAATGATAACACAGAGAAAAAATGGGCTAACACTTCTGGGATGGTGGAGTGAGGACTGTAGATCTTCTGATCCTCCATGAAAACAAAAACACTGGCAGAGATTATCAGCATCACTTATTTCAGGGTTCTTGACTAAAGGCTTAACCCAATGAGCAGCTGTTCAAGACAAATGGCTAAATAATGGTAAAGTGGCAAGCTTTGTGTTTTAACTTGTCCTATTCCAATCCTCCCCTCCAGACTCTGTGGTAGCCTTGAAAACCAGCTTCCCAGACATGATAGCTGTGAAAACTCGTAACCTCACAGCCACTGGAGGGGGCCAAACAATTTTGGAGGTCCCCCCTCCCCAACAAAGTCCCATCCCTAGCTCACTGTTTATTTGACTTCCGTTTCATTGGAAAGGCTCCATTCAGAGGATTTGCCTATGTTTGACTTGACTCAGAGGTTTCTCAGTGGGAAAGCGCTATGTCCAGGGTATTTATTAAAAGCAGTCACTATTTAACATCACATCTGTCTGAGGTTGCAGTACCAGTTGGGTCATCAAGAGGCTGGCCAAAGATCTTGAAAGGAAAATCTGGAAAATGAGATAACCAGGGGGCTTTCGAAACCTCTGACATATTCTTAGCAGTCTAGAAATCTGCATGCCCAGAGTTGTGCACATGCCCAGGAGAGACCCAGGGAAGTGCTAAAGTCTTGCCTCTGGCTGCACGTGAAGCTCTGTGTAAGAGGAAAGTGAAGGCTAGGACAGAGTTGGCACCCCCCTGCTGAAGCATCACAGGCGAATCCCAATGAATACATAGAGGTCCTCAGCAAAGTGGGGAGACTTATGGGCTTACAGTAAATCTCTGTCTAATCATTAGCCCTAAACTAAGTTAGTAGAGCAGAAACCAGTGGTTGCACATGACAAAGAACACAGATGTTACAAAATGAGTCCAAACAGCAACGGCAACAAATTTGGGGGAAGGAGAAGAATCTCATTTAGGGATGACATTATATTAAAAATGTCCAGTTTAAAAAAAAATAGAATTTCTTAACATTTTTCTCAAAAGCCTGGGGCAATCCCAGTGAGAAGGAGTTGAACTAATCTGGTTGCACACATTTCGTTATAGTCAGAAAAGTGGGTGAAGTCATTCAGTCGTGTCCGACTCTTTGCGATCTCATGGGCTGTATCCTATCAAGCTCCTCCGTCCATGGAATTTTCCAGGCAAGAGTACTGGAGTGGGTTGCCATTTCCTTCTGCAGGGGATTTTCCCGACCCAGGGATCGAACTAGGTCTCCCACAATGCAGAAAAACACAAGCCTTATTTTCTTGATAGAGAATTGGACTTGGTGACAGGGCTCTTTGCCAACTAGGAAATGATTGTTATGCTTGATCACAGACTTGGGAAAAAATGTTATTGAGCCATTACTGTGTGTCAGGCACCGTGTAAAGTGCTTTATATGCATTATCTCATTTAATCTCAAAAGAAATCCATGACTCAGGTGCTTAACTGCTCCATTTTATACCTAAGGAAACTGAGGCTCTGATTTAATTCCTCGCCTGTGATTAAACAGTAGTAAGCAAGAGAGCTTAGTGTAAACTGTCTGTCTGAGACCAAAGCCTGTCTTCCTAACCACACCACTTTGTCTCCCCATGCAGAAGGGAGCCTCTTGGAGACAGAACTGGGGGTCTGTTTTCAACCTTACTTCCCTGAGTGGCCTCATGATCTGTCTGGCAGGGGTGGTGGTGATGGATTGTCCTTCCTCAGATTCAGTCCTCAGACCCTTTCCCTGGGACTTGCTTTCCTTGAAGATGAGGATCTGGAGTTCTGGGGTTAGAAGCAGGACCTGCCTTCACTGACCAGCCATCTTTGGGACATGGGAATGATGAGGTTTCAATCTTAATGTGTCTTTCTGAGGGTCACAGGTCATGTAAAGGCAGTGTTTGACACTCAATCTGCCTGAGAATCCCTGCTTTCTTCTCCTACAATCTTTGGTCCAAATTGTAAAGGCACACACAACCAAAAAACAAAAAGACCCTCTACACATTTGATAAATGCTGTGAGACCGCCCAGAATCCCGCAGGTTAAGCTTTGAAAAGGGACATGGTTCATGCTTCAATTATATGCACGTGTAACCATTTAGTGTAGGGCTTCCCAGGTAGCTCAGTGGTAAAGAATCTGCCTGCCAATACAGGAGATGCAGGAAACTCGGATTTGATCCTGGCGTCAGGAAGATCCCCTGGAGTACCCTGGGGTAAGAAATGGCAATGTACTCCAGTATTTTTGTCCAGAAAATTCCATGGACAGAGGAGCCTTGTGGGCTACAGTCCACGGGGTCGTAAAGAGTTGGACACAACTGAGCAACTGAGGACACACATCACCGTATGATACACATATTTTCCTCTGAATTATGAACTCTTAGGACCGTGTCGTTGGGAATCAAGCAGTTGATAGAGTTTCATGGACAAATGAGCTGGATCTGGGTGCACGTGTCTTGGAGTAATAGCCTTGAGTGATGGGCCAGTGAATTCAGAGTTGGTACGTAAGGAATATAAGGTCTGAGTTTTTGGTGTCAGCTTTGCTAATGACTGAGTGTACCACCTTCACCCATCCTGGGCTCCTCCTTTGTCTCTCTAAGAACCGCCCCTCAGAAAAGAATAACCTTTGCTTCCCATTTGAGCTCCTTGGAACTCAAGCTATGCTTGTGAAGAATCTGCAGGGTTGGGCATCTGAACTTACAGCCTCAACCCGTGTCTGAGGACACCTGTCCTTGGGGCTCTCAAGGCCTTTACACCGCCCTACTTGGGCCTCGGAGGAGCTGTGTGTCCTCTCAAGATGCTGGCAAGATGCTGGGTGGTAGCAAATCCTTCTGGGAGTCCCTGGAGCTTTGCTGAGGTCAGGCTGGCCCTTTAAACCAACAGTTTACTCCAGGTTCAGGAGGACAAAAGGGAAATGAGCACAGAGTTCCCAGAACCCAGAGATGAGATCTGGGATCAGAGTTTCCCACTCTGGCCTGATGGTAGAGTCCCCTGGGTTGTGGGTGGTGTGTGCCTGGATTCCCTGCCTCTCTTCTGGAAAGTCAGATTCAGAGTCTGAGAGGGCCTGGGAATCTGCCTTTGCAAGCATTCTAGGAGATTCTAGCATGTGGCAGAATTGAGAACCTCTAATGTGGGTAACGGGTGATTCTCCAGGTCTTGAAGCCCCTTCCCCTCCCAGCTGCCTCCATGTGAACCCCAGCCTCTCAGAGCCTGGGCCTGCTCTGTGATCATCTTGTGCCCAAGGCCATTTAGTCACCTTTTCAGTGAGTTTAAGAGATGCCCGGGGTTTTTTGTTGTTAAAATGCAGATTCCTAGCTTCAGTCCAGGAGAATCAGATTAAGTAGGTACTGGGTAGAGCTCAGATATCTGCATTTTAAGAATCTGAGGCCTTCTAATGCCAGTGATCTCTAGACTGTCATTTGAATAATTTAGTCTTGACCCAAGACAGAAACTCAGAGTCCCTTCTGCTTTCCTACAGCCCAGCCCCTCAGGGACCTGCACTTCTCCCAGGTGGCTGATACAGGCATGACCTGGCGTTTCAGGGGCGATCACATTTCACTGACCTGGCAGGCTTACATTGTTAAGGGACAAATCACAGCCAAATATAACACAGTCACCCGCATTCCTGTGAGAGGTAGTCATGCACAGGAGCATGAGTTTCATTCTTGCCCTTCAGTGTGCACGCCGGACACCTTGGTTCAGTCAGTGGAATGGAAAGAAAGTGAAGTCGCTCAGTCGTGTCCGACCCTTTGTGATCCCATGGATTGTAGCCTACCAGGCTTCTCCATCCATGGGATTTTCCACGTAAGAGTACTGGAGTGGGTTGCCATTTCCTTCTCCAGGGGATCTTCCCGACCCAGGGATTGCAGGCAGAAGCTTTTACCATCTGAGCCAGCAGGGAAGTCAGTGGAGTAGACTCGTACCATTTAACTGTATTTGGCAACCTTTGGCAATGTGGGGAGGGCCATCTAGATTCAAAAGGGACTCGAAATTTCTAATGCCTCTAAGGTTGGAGTGTAGAAAGAATTGGAAAGAATGGCAGCCTTCCAGGGGGAACCCCTGCTCCCCTTCACACCCTCCCCACCTTAGCCCTGACTCCGGCTCCTGTCTGGCTGGGAGCCGGGGATGGTTATTGGTAGATCACACTAGTCTAGCCGAGCCAGTGGGTCTCATACTGGAACTTTATCAGGATTACCTGGAGGACTTGTTCACACAGATGGCCCAAAGCCCCACTCCCAGTTTCTACAGCAGGAGGTCTGGGTGGGGTCAAGATTTGCATCTCTAACGAGCTCAGGGGGTTGTTGACCTGGAAGAGATTTTCCTAAACCTTTGAGCCTCACAAAGCTGCTTCCCCTCCTGGATCAGCCCCTCTGCACTGTGTCTGTCTCTGTGTTTGGGTCACGAAAGTGCTGGTGTTTAGAGTTTTTTGCTCCCAGTCCTCTTGGATAACTTCTCAGTTGCCTGGGGATTCTGCCCTCCTTGTTCAGCCCAGGTGGGCCCAAGCTGAACTTGACCTGGCGTGTGCCCTGCCCCCTGGCCTTGTTAAAGGGGGCAGGACGGGGGCTGGTTTCATCCTCCTTGCACCCCCCCCCAACCCCCCATTTCAGGAATGTGTCTCCTTGTGGGTTCTCTTGACCTGGGAATGGAATTTCCAAGTGGCTGGGTGTGTGGTAAGAAGGTGAGGTGTAGGTGTGCTTATTATTTAAGAAGTTGCTGAGAGCCTGAGTGTGGCAGCTGTATTGATATTTGATGACATGTCTGGGGTGCTGACTGGCACCGAGCTCAGCCTTGTTGCATCCCTGAGGTGACCTGCTCGGAGAGTCTGGGCATGACACTACAAGTGAGCTGAGCTGGGGGAATCTTGGAGGATCAGTTCCGTAAGAATATAAAATCGAGTGTTTAAGATAGAAGACCTGGCCTACAGTCTGGGTTTGAATGCAGCCCTGCCTCTTACTGTTGCAGGAAGGGGGACCCCTTCCAGGGTCCGAAACCGGGCTCTTGTCTCACACTCGGAAATGAATTGTCCAAGGAGACACATGTGCTGACAAAGCAAGAGATTTTATTGGGAAAGGGCACCCGGGTGGAGAGCAGTAGGGTAAGGGAACCCAGGAGAACTGCTCTGCCGCATGGCTCGCAGTCTCGGGTTTTATGCTGATGGGGTTAGTTTCCGGGTGGTCTTTGGCCAGTCATTCTAATTCACAGTCTTTCCTGGTGGCACACGCATGGCTCAGCCAAGATGGATGCTAGCGAGAGGGATTCTGGGAAGTGGACGGACACGCAGTGTCTCCTTTCGACCTTTCCCGAACTTTTGTGGTTGGTGGCTTATTAGTTCCGTGTTCCTTACCAGGACCTCCTGTCGTAAAACTACCCATGCAAATGGTTACTATGGTGCCTGGCCAGGGTGGGCAGTTTCAGTCAGTGTACTTCCCCTAACATTACCACCCATGGGATGGTGTGGAGGGCAAACCAAACCCCTCCATTTTGCAGGAGAATGTGACCTTTGCTTAACTTTGTATTTCATTCCTCTGGGAACATGATCAAGAAAGGAAGCCAACTGCGGTTAGGCGGCTTTACTCCTGATGAAAATAACTGCAGGTGGGCTGGGCCATCTACTCACCCTTGTTGGGAAGCCCTTTGTTGTCCTTTTCTGAGCACAGCGACTCTCTCCACTGGCCTGTCCTCTATGGGGATCCTGGCAACTATGCCTGTGCATGAGTTACAAACAACAGCGGCTCCTGGGAGGGGCTGAGGCGGGGTGGGGGCCGTGCCCACGTTTCCCTGCACTGAGCCATCAGCTTGGGGGCGAAAGAGAATGGCTTCTGAGTAGCTCTGTGGCCTGGGGTCCTGTGGACCGGCTCCAGTGAAGAGGGGCGCCTAAGGCTGCCGTCCCCGGGCACCGTGTCCTGTCTTACGTCCTTCTAAGTGGACCTAATGCCAGGAGTGCCAGTGGTAGTCAGGTGAGCCTCAAAATTAGCTGAAGTTAAAAAGGCCCCTGGTGGGTCTTCCAGACTGACCTCTGTATTTGTTTTATAAATGTGTGCATTTTCCTTATCTATAAAATGGGAATGAGGATATGTTAGCTACTTTCTGGGATTGTTATGAGGATGGTAAGTTGTTTGGAAAAGTGCATAGCACAGAAGAGCGTGCCATCTCCATCGATTCCTGAGGCTGCCGTCCCCGGGCACCGTGTCCCGTCTTACGCCCTTTCTAGTGGACCCAGTGCCAGGTGTGCCAGTGGTGGTCGTGTGAGCCTCACCAGCATCACCACCATTTCACCGTCGTCACCGTGTCCATCGCCATCACCACACGCCCCCGTCACCGCCGGTCACTGTTATCATGAAAGGAGGGCAGGGGGTCCTTCTCCTTTGGATTCATTTTTAGTCTCATATTAGCTACGAAGTCACTGTACGGCTTTGAACAAAATGACTTCATCCTCTGAGGAAACTGATTCTTACAGAATGTTCTAAGTATCCCATTTATTTGTTGGATAAATTGATGAATTAGGAGAGTCATCTAAATGTTCTTTAGGGTCCTTTCTGGTTTCAAATGTAAGACTTTCTGTGGTGTTGAATCTGAGAAGAGAAGTTGGAGAGATGTGAAAACAGGTGAGAATGGGAATGTTGTCAGGGGTCAGAGGTCTGGAGGATTCTGGAGGGGGCATAGGTCATCAGGAGGTGGTGGAAGGTGTCCAGTAGTTTCACTGAGCCCTTAGGCCAGGCCAGCGCTTAAGAGGGATGTAGATGGATCTGACCTAGGAGTAATGTGTACTTCCTGGAGCCTATGTTTTTAGGACAGGATAAAGGGATGAGAGGGCAATGGCGTGTGGCTACAAAGAGGTTAAAATGGTTACTTTGGGTTGTTCTGGAGTATTTCTTCTTCTCTGAGGTCACTACCTTCGGTGGCAACAAGGATGAGAATGTCCTTCCTCTCTCACCACTGGAGGGAGACAACGGCCCCCCCCAGGACAGCGACCCTAATGCTCTGTTTCCCCTGCTTCCTTCAGGTCTGAACGCTGGTGCTTTTTATGCCTTGTCCACTCTGCTGACTCGAATGGTGATCTTCGAATACCCGGTAAGGGCATTCCCTAAGCTGACCAGTCCCAGAGAGGAGGAGATTCCTAGTGTCTGAGCAAGCGCTGGGGAGGTGGTGTGGTGTGAGCTCCAGGATTTGGAGGGAGGCAGCCCTGGGTCTCAGCCCCAGGTCTGGTGGTTCTCAGCAGTGTGAGAGCTGGTTAGCATCGCTGAACTCTCATTCTTTTTTCTGCAAAAGAAGTCTAGTTATTTATTAAAAGATTAATTTAATTTTATATTTTTAAAAGACTGATTTTAGAATTAGTAAATCATAAGATTTATATGTGTAAATAGCACGGTGCCTGGCAACTTAGTAGGTAAACGTATATACACATAGAATCACCTATGAAATCAATTAAGTTGTGAAATGTGGGCAAGATTTAAAATCTTAGTTGCTCAATGGAAAGCAGGTTGCAAATGTTTCCAGAACTAGGGAGGGTTAAATACTGGGAACTGGACACTGAGTTTCCTGGAGTTTGGATGTCAGGCCCAGCCCTCTTTCGGAAGGTCAAGGGTCTCAGCCACCATGGGTGAATGAGTGTTCCAGTGTTGGAGGTTGACAGGTCTGAGTTTAAATCCTGCCTCTGCACTTAATAAAGGCCTCATGACCTTTAGCTAGTAGGCTAATTTCAGTGTGCCTTGATATCTTCATCTGTAAAATGGGGAGTATTGATTCTTAACCTCCTGGTGGGCAATCAGGAGAATTAAATGATGATATAAAATCCTCAGCATGGTGTCTGGCTCTTAATAAACACACAAACATATGTAATGTCGTCTTACCTCTAAAACAGTGATAGCTGGAAAAAAAAAGCCTAAGTATGAAATGTTTGGATATACATATTTCAGTTTTTCCATCTGTGAAATGGGAATAACAATAAAGGGTTCCTATGAGGATTATATTTTTGAAAAATCTACCTAAAAGTGCTTTCTAAGGATAGAATTTGTTTTCCCCCAGCATCCAGTATCATGCACCCACACCCAGGGTTATATTATATTATATTAGGAGGAGCAATTATTCTAGGATTTCCTCCCCTAGAATTCCTGGCAGCTTTTTACAGCTTGTCTTGTTCTGCTACTTTCTGAGAATTGGCTGTAGTGGCACCCCAGTTACTTGCCTTTACCCCTTTGCCTCCTGGTGACTGTGCCCCATCAGAGATCTTGTTCCATCCTTGAGTGATCCTTGGGGCTATGGTTTCCCCAGGGGGAAGAAGTGAATGCTGGAAGAATCGGCCTGACCATCGTCCTTGCAGGAATGCTTGGGGCTGTGATCTCAGGCATCTGGCTGGATAGGACCAAAACCTACAAGTAAGTGACTCTTCCACTTGGACTGAATTGGAGACCCATGTTTTGAAATGACATGTTCATTAGGAACATGGCTGCAAGGATGTGATTGCAGCAGCTGGGGTCTGAGTGGTCAAGAAGGCAGTTCAGATGTATCTTCTCTGGGGATGAGGAGGTGGTTCCATTGCCAAATTCCCATGGCTTGCTCATGGACCTCCTGGGGTTAACCAGGGTGCTCTGTGCTTCCAACAATTTTCAGTGTATTAGCTTGCAATTGCTTCCATGTCATTGGTAAATATTGTGATATGGTTTAGTCCTGATTGCCCAGTGCATTTCTAAGAGCCACTAAGATTTTAGTGGATTGCAGGCTAATCCAGGATGCTTACTAAAAACACAGATCCCTGGGCCCCACCCCTCGTGGATGTCAATTCAGTAGGGCAGTCTGCATTTAGAAATCAACCCAGATGCCTTGATTCAGTTGCCCACCTTGGAGAAAGTGCTCTGGAAACAGAGGCTCAACTTGTGTCTGTCCCGGGCTCCACATCCACTGGGTGCTCAGTTAACGCTGCTCAGTGGGGCAGCTGCCTGGGCTGTCCTGCACTGGGCAGGGCAGGATTCTGGGCTGCTTTGTCAAGGCCTCCAAAGTTCCCAGTGTCTGGAGGCGACAGACAGCGGCAGACCTGTTCTCCGCACACAAACCCGCTTCTGTGAGGCTCTGGTCCGACCAGGGCTCCCTCTGGCTGCCCTCATCAAAGGCCAATTGAGGCCCTCCTGGGGATGTGGCTGCCTGGCTGGACACAAGGAGGAGCCCAGCTGGCCCTAACTACTGCTGGTGGAGCTGGGTTACTGCCTCATTTCTGCCATATGCCAATTGCTTGCATCAGGCAGTGAGGACTGGCCACTCTTGAACCGGGGAATAGCAGCATCTCTCTTCCAGGGTTGCTCTGTGGCAACAGAAAGCAGGGATTGAAATGTTGGTAGGGCCAGGTTGTGGGCAACCAGATGATCAGATGAACCAGAAAAGACAGTGAAAAGACAGTGAAAGGCTGGGAGGACACTGCAGAGTCTCGCTGACACGGTTCCTAGTGTCATTTGATCAGCATCCTGCAATCAGCAGGGACATTCTTCTTTCCGCTCCAGTACTTGGGCAGAGAAAGGGTGGGGGAGCTCTGTCATCTGGGCATTTTGGTGCCTGTTCCTTCTCCCTGAGGCTCCCAGGTGTGTCCTCTTTGGTTTGGAGATGGGGATGGGATGGTCAGGTCCATTTATGTCTGGCTGAGGCTACAGATAGTTTTGCCGGCAGGCTAGTGGTTTAAGAAGAAGCTGTGTGTAAAGAAATACAACAAAATGTGAGCTTGTGTGGTCAGCAAGGGAAATGGGTGTCCATGGGGCTGGGCTCTGCAGCGGGAGGGCCTGGATGCGGGGAGCAGGGCGGGAAGAGATGAAGGCCCTCTGACCTCAGCAGCTGCTCTGAAGACCCAGGAGGGAGGGGTGTCCTTTAGAAGCTGTTGCTTATTTCCGAAGATGTAGCCCCATCGTGTGTTAGTATTCCTGTGTGTGGGAGCAGAGAGAGCAGGGTTTCTAATCCTGCATTTACCTAGTAGGTGACTTTGGACAAGTAACTTGACTGGTCTGAGCTCAGTTTCCACATTTGTCATATTGGAGATAGTCATATGCTTCTTTATTCCTACCAGTTTTATTGAGATATAATGGACTTAAACTGTATCTATGTACAGCATGTGATTTAATTTACATACATCATGAAATTGACATCGCAAATAGTTTAGTGAACATCCATCATATATGGATACAAAATTAAAGAAATAGAAAAAGTTTCATGATGAGGACCTTTAGGACTTATTTTCTTAACAACTTGTACACATAACATATACCATATTGATTATATTTACCATGTTGTACATTACATACTCGTGTGTGTGTGCTGGTCGCTCAGTTGTGTCCGACTCTTTGTGACCGGATGGTCTGTCCATAGAATTCCCCAGGCAAGAGTACTGGAATGGGCAGCCATTCCCTTCTCCAGGGGATCTTCTTGACCCAGGGATGGAACCGGGGTCTCCTCCATTGCTGGCAGATTCTTTACCATCTGAGCTACCAGGGAAGCCCACGTTACATACTTGGTCCTTACTTACTTTACACCTGGAAGTTCTTAACCTTTTGACTGCCTTCTTCCTATTTTCCCTTCCCCTACCCCATCCTCACCTTTGGTACCCATGAATCTGATCTCTTTTTCTGTGAGTTTGCATGCTTGTTTGGTTTTTGACATATTATTGACCTACTACACTAGTAGGTTAGTTCCTTAACATAACATAATGATTCAATATTTCTAGGAATTTCAAAATGACCCCTAAGTTAAGTCTGGTTATGGTCTGTTACCATACCAGGATATCACTGCTCATTGACTGTATTCCCCACCCTGTGCATTTCATCCCTTTGATTCATCTCTTTTCCAACTGTACGTTTGTACCTCTTAATCTCTTTCACCCGTTTCTTTCGTCTCCCCACCCTCTCCCTCTGGCATCCATCTGTGTGTTCTCTGTATCTATGAGTCTGTTTCTGACTTAACATCTGTTCATTTGTTTTGTTTTTTAGACTCTGCATAGCAAAGAAATCATATAGTGTTTGTATTTCTCTAACTTACTTCACTTAGCCTAAGATCATTTGTGTCCATACATGTCACTGCAAATGGCAAGAGTTCATTCCTTTTTATGGCTGAAATACATATGTGTGCATACCACATCTTTTTAATCCATTTATCTATTGATGGGCACTTAGATTGCCTCTGTATCTTGGCTTTTGTGTATAATATTATAGTGAACATAGGGGTACATATATTGTTTTGAATTAGTGTTTTCTTGGGATAAATGCTCAGGAGTGGAATCGCTGGGTCATCTGAGTGTTCTGGCTTTTCATATATATGCATATAATTTCATTTACTTTTGGCTGAGCTGCATCTTTGTCATTTGCAGTCTGTTCTCCAGTTGTGGTGCATGGGCTTCTCACTGCAGTGGTTTCTCTAGAGTGCCCGGGCTTCAGTAGTTGCAGTTCTAGAGTTCAGGCTCCATCGATGTGGTGCACAGGCCTACTTTCTCTGCCCCATGTGGGATCTTCCCAGACCAAGGATCAAACCCATGTCTCTTGCATTCACACACAGATTCTTTACCACTGAGCCAGCAGGGAAGCCCCCTGGGTGTTCTATTTTGAATCTTATTTTTAGAAATCTGCATACTATTTTCATCGCAGAGAAGGCAATGGTATCCCACTCCAGTACTCTTGCCTGGCAAATCCCATGGGCGGAGGAGCCTGGTGGGCTGCAGTCCATGGGGTTGCGAAGAGTCGGACACGACTGAGCGACTTCACTTTCACTTTTCACTTTCATGCGTTGGAGAAGGAAATGGCAGCCCACTCCAGCGTTCTTGCCTGGAGAATCCCAGGGACGGGGGAGCCTGGTGGGCTGCCGTCTATGGGGTCCCACAGAGTCGGACACAACTGAAGTGACTCAGCAGCAGCAGCAGCAGCAGACTGTGTTCTATAGTGGCTGCGCCAGTTCACATGCCCCTTTTTCCACGTGCTTCTCGGCCATCTGTGTCTTCTTTGGAAGAACGTCCGCACAGATGCTATGCCCACTTTTCAACTGGGTTTTTTTTTCTCCTTTTGATGTTGAGTTGTATTAAATCTTTGTATATCTTGGATATTAACTCCTTATAGACATATCTTCTCCCATGCAATAGATGGCCTTTTAATTTTGTTGGTAGTTTCCTTTCCTGTGCTAAAGCTTTCCAGTTTGATGTAGTCCTATTTGTTTGTCTTTACTTTTGGTTCCCTTGCCTGAGGAGACATTTCCTGCCCCCTGCCCCCACTCCAGAAATTACTGACTGATGTCAGTGTACTGCCTATGAATTTATTCTGGAATTTTAGTGGTTTCAATCTTAAATTTAAGTCTTTAATCCATTTGGAGTTTGTTTTTCTGCATAGGGTGAGAGAGCAGTTGAGTTTGATTCTTTTGTATATACTGTCCAATTTTCCCAACACCATTTATTGAAGAGTCTGTCTTTTCCCCATTGTATGTTCTTGCCTCTTTCATCATAGGGTAATTGTTCACAAAAATGTGGGTTCATTTCTGAGTCACTATTCAGATCCATTGATCTATGTGTCTGTTTTGTGCCAATACCATACTGGTTGGATTACAGTAGCTTTAGAGTACACTTTGAAATCTGGAAGAACTGATGCCTCTAGTTTTATACTTTCTCAAGATTGCTTTGGCTATATGGGGTCTTTTGTATTTCCATATAAGTTTTAGAATTATTTGTTCTAATTCTGCAAAGTTTCCATTAGTGTTCTGACAGGAATTGCTTTGAATATTCTGACTGCCTTGGATTACACTGTTTAAAGATTTTTATTGTGTCCTGAGATACACTAGTGTCACTAAAAACTTGCCTCTAAGAACTGCTTTTCTTGTACCCCATATAGTTTGTATTGTGTTTTTTGTTAATTTGTTTCCAGGCGTTCTTTTTTTTTTTTTTTTTCAATTTCTACTTTGATTTCTTCAGTGACCTAGTGGGTGCTTGGTAGATAATTGTTTAGCCTCCATGTTTTTGTGTTTTTGTAGTTTTTTTTTTTCATTGTTGATTTTTAAAAATATTTTAAAATTCCTTTTTACATTAAAAACATTTGCTTATTTTTTAATTGAAGGATAATTGCTTTATAGAATTTTGTTGTTTTCTTTCAAATATCAACATGAATCAGCCATAGTTAAATTCCAACCTAGTTTTGTGATTAGAAAAGATGCTTGATATGATTTCAGTTTTCTTAAATCAGTCATACTTTTCCTGCAGGGCTTTTGTAAGGGTTAAATGAAATACTAAATATATATAAAGTGCCTAAGAGAATCTCTGGCATCCAACAAGTGCAGTATTAGTCTGACGTAAGCACAGTATACACAGCCGGCCCCACTGTGTTTCTGGCTTTAGCAGAGATGAGGGAAGGCTCTGAGCTTTCTGGTCTGAGTCCTGATGCTCATGGCCAGAGTGCACAAGCAGGTGCCTTGTGGGTCCCTGACCTCAGTCAGGAGGACAGGGAGGGGGGCCGTCCCAGCGCAGGAGTCAGGGCCACAGCAGTCCTGAGGGGCAGCCTGGGGGAGAGGTGCGTGGAGGGGCACGAGCAGGGTGAGCCCGAAGCAGAAGCNATAGTTAAATTCCAACCTAGTTTTGTGATTAGAAAAGATGCTTGATATGATTTCAGTTTTCTTAAATCAGTCATACTTTTCCTGCAGGGCTTTTGTAAGGGTTAAATGAAATACTAAATATATATAAAGTGCCTAAGAGAATCTCTGGCATCCAACAAGTGCAGTATTAGTCTGACGTAAGCACAGTATACACAGCCGGCCCCACTGTGTTTCTGGCTTCAGCAGAGATGAGGGAAGGCTCTGAGCTTTCTGGTCTGAGTCCTGATGCTCATGGCCAGAGTGCACAAGCAGGTGCCTTGTGGGTCCCTGACCTCAGTCAGGAGGACAGGGAGGGGGGCCGTCCCAGCACAGGAGTCAGGGCCACAGCAGTCCTGAGGGGCAGCCTGGGGGAGAGGTGCGTGGAGGGGCACGAGCAGGGTGAGCCCGAAGCAGAAGCCAGCACTGGTGGGCCTTCTGAGGGACCAGCAGAGGGACATGCACCCTGGAGGGGTGCAGCTTTCTCCCTTGGGCTTTGGAGTCAAGGGCTAGTTCAGGGCTGGGGAATGTTCTCTCAGCCACACTGTCAGGAGTGGAGGAGTTCAGATGCAGCGGGGAAACCTGTGCTGCACGTGTGCAGGTGGCAAGAGGAAGGACTCGGAGACAACGGAGACTCTCACAGTCAGGGCCCTGCCCGGCACTGTCCTGGGGTTGGGTGGCGATGCAGACAAGCAGATTGGGCTTCTGGGGTTTCTGCATGCCACTGACCCCTGACCACAGCTCATGTCTGCCCCTGTTTTTTTTTTTTTCCCCTCTGGTAGAAGGAGAAAAGGAAAGGGCTGTGTCCCTGCTTGTGGGTAGGATGTGGCCAGTCCAGGTGCAGTGTTTACTCGCTGAGATGTTTCTGCAGGAGAACACATGTGCTACAAGATGGCTTCACACTGTCCTGGTCTGACGCTTTGTAGCTCTGAGCACAGTGTGATCATTGGTCCGGTGTCCATCAACCTCATGGACAGAAAATTCTATGAGAGTAAATAGCACACAGACGTGGGCTTGCTCAGCACTCAGCAGTTGCCCAATAGATAGGAAGAGGGGTAGAGGAAAAGAGGAAGGAAGGAAGGGAAAATATCCTGTTAAAGTCTGCAGTTTATGACTCAACTTCATTGCCTCTGCTTGTAGGGAGACAACTTTGGTGGTCTATATCATGACTCTGGTGGGCATGGTGGTTTACACATATACCTTGAAACTGGGACACCTGTGGGTAGTGTTCATCACGGCTGGCGCAATGGGGTAAGTTGTACTTCAAACCTACTTAACTGGAAAGCATGGTTCTAAGACCTACTGATATCCTAGGATGCAGTAGGGATCTGCTGCCTCTCATTGACTTCTGCAAACGTGGAAATGGCCAGAGGTCATGTTCACTCATAAGACCTCAAAAGGCTGCCTGGGGCACCTGGGCCCATCCATGCTGCTGGGATGGACTATGTCCTTCATAAATCTCTGGGAGGTTAGGAAATGTTTAGCGTCTTTGTGAGCTCTGCCTGGGACAACATGGGGTCACAGAAAGTACACAGGCCTGGGGATCAGAAAGGGTGGGTCCTGAGCTCACTGTTGCTGACTGTTGATTAGATCGTAGGCACCTGCCTACTCACTCTGAGGCTCAGTGTCTTCATCCGTAATTGCAGATGAGTGGCCTCCCTTGTGGAGTTGGAAAGAAGGAGAGGATTAACAGATGTGAAAGCACCAGGAAGTGTGGTGCAGTTGTAAGAGATCAGAGCTGGAAGTTTCTAGACCTGTTGTATGAGAAAGTATCGGAAATGGCGCCCCTTCCACAGGGATCTCTGCTCAGCTTCACCTCTTGTTTATCTTCCTATGGACGATATACATGAGGGTGTGTGAGCATGTGTTTATATAATGACCGCCTGGGGGTGGCCTGATTTTCAAGGGCCTGGCATGTCTTGATGGGAAGAAACAGAAAAAGGAGTTGTAGGGCGGGAGCTGGGCACCCTTTCTTCCTTGCTCCAGAATTTCTCCATCACCTCGTTTCTGTGATCTGGCCTTCAGATTCTTTATGACTGGTTACCTCCCACTGGGGTTTGAGTTTGCTGTGGAGCTGACATACCCGGAATCAGAAGGCATGTCGTCTGGCCTCCTCAATGTATCTGCCCAGGTAGGCCTCTCGGGTGGTGGCACCGGAGCCGTGGGTCTGTGTTCCCTGCCGGGCCTGGTGGGTGCAGGTGCTGCATTAGGGCAGCTCAGCTCCCCATGGGCTGCTTGGCTGGGCCCCTGTTTCCAGTCTGCTTCGTGTCTTTGCAGGTATTCGGGATCATCTTCACCATCTCCCAGGGCCAGATTATTGACAACTATCAAACCACGCCTGGGAACATCTTCCTGTGTGTCTTCCTGACCCTTGGGGCAGTGCTCACTGGTGAGTCAGGGCTTCAGGACAATGTGATGCTCTGACTGTGCCTGAGTGTATGCTGTTGGCAGTTTGGCACCCAATGTCTTCACTGGTCATACAGCTAAGGGGCTCACATGCAGCAGGGCAGACAATAGGGCTCATGAGGAAGTATCTTTGCAGGCAGCAGCATATTTTGTTGGAATGAGCTTCAGTTTTGGTTCCAAAAGACCCTCGTTGGAACCCTGCACTGTGACCCTGACCTCTATAGCTCTTTGACCGTCGGCAGGTGGACCAGCCTCTGGAGCCCCACTTTCCTAGTCTGTAGAATGGAGATGGCTGTGAGGCTTGGAGCACTGTGTGTAAACTCCCTGCAAATATCAGGGGACTATGCATGGAGGCCACTGTCATCACTGGCTTCTTCCTGTCTGGCACGACAGTGGTTCCCAGGCTCTCTCAAGCTGGCTGATGGACCCTCCAGATCCCTGGAAGGTCTGAAGGAGATGGGATACCGGTGACCCTTAGGAGAGTAAGCGCTCCCTCTCGTGGATGAGCTTGACCGTTGCTCTGCTTGATAACTTTCTGTTGCCTTTTTCTGTGTCCTTGAACCTCAGCATTCATCAAGGCGGATCTCCGGAGGCAGGATGCAAACAAAGAAATTCCTGAGACTGTGAGTATGTGGGCGCTGCTGGGCTGAGATGTGGGCACAGACTTTGCTGAGGCTGTGGCACTG
Organism: Redunca redunca; assembly: GCA_006410935.1. NCBI lineage: Eukaryota > Metazoa > Chordata > Mammalia > Artiodactyla > Bovidae > Redunca > Redunca redunca. Next base: position 66,677 of record SJYQ01095257.1, read on the forward strand.
GGGGGAAGCAGAGGGCTGGGGGGAGCGCCCGGGGGACTGGTGGTTGTGAGAGCCGCTCACCGTCACACACGTGGAGACAAAGGGTTTTCTCCGTGGGGCTCAGCCCCGCTTTTCTGCTGCCCTCTCCGGGTTTTTCTCCCACTTCCTTCCCTGCTCCTGGCCTCCCTGCTTTGGTCCCCAGAGCTGGGCCCTGTGTCACAGTCTATGGAACAACACCCACCTCGGGGTCCTGAGACAAGTCCTGAGGCCCTGGCTCCTCTCCTTTCAGCCTAGGGTTCATGAACAGAGAGGAAATGTGGGGGGCTGGCTCCTTCATCCTGTCATAGCGGTGGTGGCCCCGAGGCAGTGGGTCTCCTGGCATGTGGCAGGCCCTCAGGAGGTGCCAGGGAGGGACCAGAGCCAAGGGGTTGCCAGCAGGGCTCTAAAAGTACAAGTCAGAAAGCAGGGGTGGGTCATGGTAGAAGGGGAGAGGACCAGGAATTAGATCGAGAATAGAAAAGTGTTTCCCTTGTTTTCTAATTGGGAAAGATGGGAACTCTTTAACCATGGTGCTATGCTGTGCTTAGTCACAAAGCGTCCAACTTTGTGACTAAGCATTTTGTGCCTTAGTCACTTCAAAGTGTCTGACTCTTTGCGACCCTATGGACTATAGCCTGCCAGGCTCCTCTGTCCACAGGGAGTCTCCAGGCAAGGATGCTGGAGTGGGTTACCATGCCCTCCTCCAGGGCATCTTCCCAACAAAGGGATCGAACCCAGGTCTCCCGCATTGTGGGAGGATTCTTTGCTATCTGAGCCACCAGGGAAGCCCAAGAATACTGGAGTGGGTAGCCTATCCTTTCTCCAGGGGATCTTCCCGACCCAGGACTCAAACTGGGGTCTCCTGCAATGCAGGTGGAGCTACCAGGAAATCCTTTAACCAATGTGTTAGATATAAAATCTGAATCGGGATGAAAGGAATTTCAGCTCTCAGGAGTCAGTGGGATATGGCTTAAAAAAACAAAATACTTAAAACCTGTTACAGAGGTAATACACATACCTTGTAGAAAAAATTTAAAATATAGCAAAGTGTACACATTTTTTTCTTTTTTGTTTGTTTTAAAGTGTACAAAATTTGAAAGTCATCCTGTAATAGCATCACCTAGAGATGAGGTCCTGTATGTTTGCTTTTACTCCCACGTCTGTGTGCACATATAATATGTATGTGTAGATATATGTATGTATTTTTTAAACAAAAGTAGAATCTTGTGCTTTTGTTGTTTGGCAAGCTTTCTTGTTCTGTGTGCTTCTGTACTTTCTGCTAGCCCTTTGTCAGATCATTAGTCTTTTACAACGTACTTGACATCGCAGTGTTCTAATAACTGCACATGGATAGACATGATTTGATTGACAACTTTCCTGTCCAGGAACACTAAGTCTTTCTGATTGTTGTTAGAAATGATATTGTGTTTACTGTTCTGGAGCTGACTCTTTGGGCATGTTCTTAAGCACTGTATTTTCTTGAGAAATGGATCAGTGGTTGGGCCTGTTGTTAAGACTTTGATATGTGTTCCCACACTGTCGTGTAGAAAGAAGGCACTATCAATACTCCTAATGTGCACTGCTCTAGCAGGGTATGAGAATTTTCTCATTTTGAAAATCTTCGCCAATTATCGAAGGCAAAAATGGTACCTGAAAGAGGTACGTTTAGTGCTTTACGGATGTGTGCTGAGAGATGGCTGCTCATCTCTGCTCCCTTGTTTGTCCTCTGATCTCACGCTCTGGAGTTGGCAGGTGGCAGCAGGGAGCAGGGGAAGGGGGAGATGCCTGGGAGAAGACATTCAGTGGGGACACAGGGAACACCTGAGACAGGAGCGGTCTCCTCAGGAGCCTGTGAGAAGCGTGGCATCAGCCCTGCAGAGATGGGCTTATCCCTGAGCCATGGACAAGGAAACGTGATTTGGGACACTTTGGTAACTATATTGTGAGCTTATGAAAAGGTGCCTATGGTAACAGGATGGATTACTGGTGAAAAGCTTTCAATTTGAAATGTGATGCATTGTGTCAAGTGATATGAGGCTCTGCTGTGTTGACTCTGTAATCAGTGTTTCCCTGGGCAAAAGCAAACAGAGGAAAGTAAAGGTTGCCTGTAAGCCTAGTGCCCAGAGATAACCTAGTAACACTTTAGTCATTTCCCAGTGTTTTCTGTGGATGCAGAAATGTGCTTGTGCACGCTGGATTTTCTACCCTGCTTGTTTCTGCAGGAGAGTCTGACAGCCTTTCTACACCACTGCCCCCCAAACCCACGTCTCCATGTACACATGTCTGTTTCCTCCTGTTTGCTACTTAGGTCGTCTCACATTTCCCTGTCTCGCAGGCAGATCCTTGCCCCCGTGGGCCAGTTTTGTTATCCAGCAGGTGGTGATGGCTCGGTCTTGTGCGTGTGGACTGTGAGAAGCAGCGCGAGTTGGGCCAGGAGGCCAGTGGGTGCAGGCTCACGGTGCTGTCCTGGATGCACCTGGGGGGCTGTTGGGACGGGGGTCAGAGTCACGCGGGGCTGGGCCCAGGGGAGTCAGGGCTGTCCTCCTCTTCTCTGGGGAGCTATATTAGTGTAGACATACTATGAGCCATATCGCATCCTGTCTTTGTAACAGTTCACTGTGCGTCTGTTCCACACATGTGGTGACTGTATTCCTCACCTGGGGGCTGCCCCTGACCGGGGGTGGTCAGCACTCCTGAGGAGGGGGCAGACCTGGGCCTTTGCGCAGGCACGTGGGGGTCCATCCAGGTGGGGCGAGGCTGTCAGAAGGGGAGGAGGGTGACCGGAGCTCAGTGGCACTCACAGTGAGATGGTCCCTGGAGGCTGTGATGTCCCAGAAGGCTGACCTTTTCACTCCTCCTTTGCTCCTGTCGTGATGGTGTGTGTGTAGGGGGAGCACTGTGTGTGACAGGAGCCCCTGTCCTTGTCCTTGTTCAGTCGGGATGCTGAGTGCCTGGCACTCTGGTCGTCCCCCTGGATTCCAGATGTACAGGCAGGAAGATGATCCAGCAGGGAGGAGTGCCTGCCTCTTCACCCCAAGGGTGTCCCCTTGTCTGTCTTGTAGAAACCCCAGGAGGGGGAGGAGGAGGAGGACAGCAAGAGCAACAAAGCCCCCACCACTGTCCAGGAGGAGCATTTCTGAGAGAGCGGAGGAGCGACTTGGGGGACTCGGACAGCCCCACCTCTCCAGCCAGCACAGCTCTGCCTGCCAGCCCCACGGCCTTCACCGTAGCAGCTTCTGGGGGATCTGGGAGGAACATCTGTGTCTTGTAGGACAGCGCCTCTGCCTCCTGGAACCCACTCCAGCGCTTGCCCTGTCTCTGTCTCCATGGGGGAGATGCCCTTTCCACCACACAGATTGGGGCCCCGCCCTGCCCCTGCAGGTTCTGGGAGCTGGGGGGGTGGGGGCAGAGAGAATCCTGGAGTCAGTCCTGGTTGCTGCCTCACTTTCCTGCTCCAGCCCATCCCTCGGGATAAAGCCTGCACATTATCCCGAAAGAAATCTTATTCAGGAGATTAACTTTTTTTAGTGTCTAAAGACCCTTAGGAGCCCAGTTCTCAGGAGCAGCAGCTGCTCTGGACGAGGGTCTTTCTTGGGCCCCCAGACTGACCACTGACATTCTGTGGGAGAGCAAACACCCTCAGGATAAACCCCTCAGGACTCCGGGACCAGGTTCTTGTCGCTCATGTTGGGAATGTCTGCAAACCCTCTGTCCTCAGAGCTGATCAAACCAAACATCAATAAACTTGATAAAAACATTGCTGTCACCTAGAAGACTAAGCCAGTTTCAGAGAGTTGACCTCCCTGGGATGTGATGGTGCTAAGAATCTGGGGAGTCTGGTAGCCTGATTCAGGAACAGAGAGGCTCTTTTCTGCAGAAGATGTCCTGGCCCAGGGCCTTGTGTGAGTCACTGCCACCTCTGTGCCTTCCTCCAGATGCCGCTCAGGGGCTCATGTTCTCCTGCCTGTGACCCTCACTGCAAACTCACCTGGGTCCTTCCCCCTGAGAGCTCCAAAGGTCCCTGAAAGATGAGGGGAAGGGGCAGAAGGAGAGGTGGCCCGTGAATGGGACTTGGGTCTACTGGGTTAGGTAAGCGCGTCCACCTCTGGTGGGGACAGTGTTTGTAGCCCCAGCCCCTCTCGCCACCCCCTTCTACGGTAGTAATAATTCTTTCTCAGATATTCTGAATTTAAAGGGACTCCCTTTCAACCTGGGGCCCTCAGATATCGCCAGTGGTAAAGAATCTGCCTGCCAGTGCAGGAGACTCAAGAGACACAGGTCTGATCCCTGGGTCAGGAAGATCTCCTGGAGCCGCAAATGGTACCTCACTCCAGTATTCTTGCCTGGGGAATCCCATGGACAGAGGAGCCTGGCAGGCTGTAGGCTATGGAGTCACAGAGTCAGACATGACTGAGTGCGCACACACACAGATGTCCTTTCAACCAGCCCAAGCTGCCCTCTCCTGCCTTACCTGCTCTCTGGCTCTACTCACGGGCTTGGGGAGAATCTCCTCAAAATAAGGCATTTTGGTTGTTTCTCAAGTGCCTTGCACTCCGTGATCACAAACCCTGTGCTCTTTTGTTGTGGCCACCGCCCTGGGCTCAGCATGTGGGAGCTGCCTGCATGGAAGTGGTGCTGGGTGCTTGGGCCACTGCCCGAGGGCAGCTGGTGTGTGTGTGTGTGTGCGCGCATGTGTGTGTGTGTATTCAGTACTCTGTACATGAAGAAGTTCACACTTATGGTGCAAGGACTGAGTTAGGGGTGGAAAGGAGGTGGAAAATGAAGGTGCCTTGCTTTTTCATAAAGAGAAAGTGTTTACTCTTGAGTCTCTTAATTTTATAAACAAAATGTTTACTGAAACCATCGTTTTATTTGAAATCATAATTAGTATTTTCTATTTGTAACAGCAGATATATTAAAGCAACAAAATATCCTCCATGTGGTCTGTCTTGTCACTTGTTGGGGCAGAGATGGCTTTGGCGGTGGGAACAGGCTGGAGGGGTGGGGGCTCGGGGTAGAGGAGGCGCTCCTCCACACTGTGGAAGGTGGTCCTCTGTAGACATAGATGTTACCACACCAGCGGGTTACTTTTTAAAGATGAGGCTGTAGACGTTACTGTCTGTCCATGTGGAGACTGCAACTCAAGGCCGAATCTGTGGCTCCAGCAACTTTCCGTTCAGAGTGATCATTTTACAGTGCATGTCAACCGCATCAGTCCTCCACTTCGAACCCTCTTCTAGCTTCTTACCTCAACCACAGCCCAGAGCCCACCAGAGCCCCCAAGACCCCATGCACTGTGGCCCCCACCTTCCTATCTGACCATCTGTCCTCCACTGTTCTGTTCAGTCTCTCTGCTCCAGCCCCACGACCTCCCTGCCATGCCCTGAATGTACCAAGCATGTTCCCACCACCGGGCCATTGCACCTGCCAGTCCCTGTGTCTGGGGTCACTGGCTGCAGATATCCATATGACTTGTCTCCTCACTTCAGCTCAAACATCCCCTCTCCAGAGAGGCCTCCCCTGCCTGCCACCTCCCTCCATCTTGCTGCCTTGCATCATGTTGTGACTGTTGTTTATCCACCGACTGTCTTCCCCACAAGACTGTAAACTCCACTTTGGGGACCTTGTCACTGTGTTCACTGTTCCTTCCTCTGTGCTTGGACCAGAGCCAGGCATGTAATCAGGGCTCCAGATGCACTGTTGAAGGAAGCCCTGAAAGAGTGGGTACCACCCCCCCCGAGACCGTCTCCAGCCCTGCCTCCCCCCACCTCTCAGTGACTTTCGCAGAAGAGAAGAAAGGATGGCACACTATGAACCAGAGCAGCTTCCGTGGACTCTGGACCTCGCAGTGGCGAGGCGGCTGCAGGAAAGGGTGGGAGGCCCAGTAGGGAAGCAGGAGGGAGAGAGGACCAGGAGGTAGGGAGATAATTCAGGCACTTTTCCTTCACAACTTATCTCTGCGAGATTTCCAGGAGGAGGCTGAATTTTAAAAATAGATACACAACAGCAAAGCTTTACTGTATAACAGTGGGAACTATAGTCAATATCTTATGATAACCTATAATGGAAAATAATCTGAAAATAATATATGTACTATCTGTGTATGTATATATGTAACTGAATCACCCTGCTGTGTGCCTGAAACATTGCAAGTCAACGATACGCCAACAAAATATATATATTGAGAAAAAAATTCCACGGACAGAGGAATCTGGTGGGTTAACGTCCATAGCATCACAAAGAATTGGACAGAACTGAGTGAGTGAGCTTCGTCATCAACCTACAAAGGACCATCCAGTGACCTCTCAAAATTGCTTGATTTGTACTAAAAATAACCCAAAGACTGCTGTCAGGTCTCCCTGGACACGGACCCAACACAGAGGCGCCTGTGCCACCGAGGACTGGCAAATAGACCTGACTTCAGTGCCTCGAGCCGCAGGAAATGTCAGATTCCTGCTAGTATCGGTGGTCTTTTTCAGGACTGGTGGAGGCACCAGGACTGAAAAAGCCTCCAAAGTGGTGAAAGCCATGCTTAAGGAAAATTTCCCCCAATTGGGATAGTCTGCTGCTGCTGCTTCTAAGTCACTTCAATCGTGTCCGACTCTGTGCGACCCCATAGATGGCAGCCCACTAGGCTCCTCTGTCCCTGGGATTCTCCAGGCAAGAACACTGGAGTGGGGTGCCATTGCCTTCTCCAATGCATGAAAGAGAAAAATGAAAGTGAAGTTGGTCAGTCATGTCAGACTCTTGGAGACCCCATGGACTGCAGCCCACCAGGCTCCTCCATCCATGGGATTTTCCAGGCAAGAACACTGGAGTGGGTGCCATTTTCTTCTCCAATGGATGAAAGTGAAAAGTGAAAGTGAAGTCACAGTCGTGTCCGACTCTTGGAGACCCCATGGACTGCAGCCCACTAGGCTCCTCCGTCCATGGGGTTTTCCAGGTGAGAGCACTGGAGTGGGTGCCATCGCCTTCTCCACGGACAGTCTAGCACCCTTCAAAGTGATGACGGGACTGCTTTTTTCTCTAGCATGACCCAATAGATGTCTAAACCACTGCAGATTAATGGAAAGCTTTATTCATTCTGGAGTGGACATTCAATAGGAATAACAGAGAAAATGAATTCTACATTAAATAGCATTGCTAATATATGTTGAGTCTAATTTAACTTGGGGTTAGGGCTTGACAGTTGCCCTACTATGGATCAGAGTGGCTTCCAGAAGTAGGCTTAAAATTAGCCTCTTTGAAATATTGTATGGTAGGCCATTCCATGTGTTTGCCCAGGAGGGAGAATGTATAAATACTTTGAAAGATTTAGCAGTTGCCAATTACATTCAAACTCTAGGCACGATACAAACCTCTGTTCATGAATTTGCTCTAGCAAGTCTTCCTTACATCCTTTCCAGCCTGGACATTGCATCCTCTTAAAACATGTGGAGAACAAGGGTCTGAGCACCAGCTGACTGCAGAGTGGACAGAACCACCTGTGGTATTACTTATCACACACTCATATCTGTCAGGTTAGCTGGAGTAACTGGAGTAAAGCCACGGATACAGTCAGGTCAAAGCAGCCTCACCGTCATCAGAAAATGACCCAACTCCTGACAGTCCTAGAGAGCAATGTGTTTGTGAACCCTTAGAAGACTTAAGGTTGCTCTTCAGAAAGGAAAAGTATTGAGAATAGAATTTCCTTGCAGAAGGAACTTCATCAGGTTCAAATAGTTGCAGAGAATTTTTTTACTTACTAAAATTATGAAGGAGTATTCCTGACCCAAAGCTGATCAATTCCATTTCATGATCACCCCCTCATTGCCTCTGTTCAGCAGGAAGTAGCCAGAACAATCATCACCCCTTATTCCCACAAGATTTTGGAATGGACATTGATAGATAGGAATTGCAATAGGGTCCGGGCAAGCACATGGCTGTTAGTGAGTGACTGTTAGAGGTCCCTCCCAGCCTTTGGTTAGAGTCAGAATGGCCCCTACTTCCTCTGTTTCAGAGGAGCTGAATTCAGACTGAAGGAAGTTGGATTTTGTTTTTTTTTAATGAAACAAAGATAACTATTTTTAATGATAAAAGGTACAATTCACTAAGAAGATAGACATCATAAACAAAGACACAAAAAGCAAAAATCAGAAGAAATATAGGAGAAAAGAAAAAAATATAATCATAGTGAGACATATAAACATTTCTCTGAGAATATTTTATCAAGTGCATAAAAAATAAGAATCGGAGCATCTTGAATGATGTCATTAATAATTTAAATAGATAGATCTGTTTATATTCATTTATATTAACCTTATATACTATACAAATATATTTAAAATTTTATATCTCATA
>SJYQ01095257.1:75132-127558 GCA_006410935.1 Redunca redunca
AAGATAATTCTGATATGCATCTGGATTTAAAAAGTGATTACAGGTTTGTCTATTAAATGATGATATAGAATTCTGTTATTTTTCTGAAAACCAATCCTGATAAAATGGTATTAAGTGAGTAATAGTTTTATAATTGAAATGTTGGGGCTGCAAACCATGTGCTATGCTGGGATTCATGACCTCCAGCAGAGAGGATTTTGATCCAGGGACATTTTGTGTAGCAAAAGTTTTGTTGTAGGAAGAGGGGGGTGGCCCTCCGGGGCCCTGAGAGAGGTCTCTTGTCTAACAGAAAAGAATCATCTGAGGAGACGCGTGCTGACAAAGCAAGAGAATTTACTGGGAAAGGAGCACCGGGCGGAGAGCAGCAGGGTAAGGGAACCCAGGAGAACAGCTCTGCCGCGTGGCTCGCGGTCTCGGGTTTTGTGGTGATGGGATTAGTTTCTGTGCTGTCTTTGGCCAATCATTCTGACTCAGAGTCCTTCCTGGTGGTGCATGCCCCGCTCAGCCAATATGGATGCCAGCGAGAGAGATTCTGGGAAGTGGACGGACATGCGGTATCCCCTTTTGACCTTTCCCAAAGTCTTCTGGTTGGTGGTAGCTTATTAGTTCCCTATTCCTCACCAGGACCTCCTGTCCTAAAACAACTCATGCAGATGGTTACTAGAGAGCCTGGCCGGGGTGGGCAGCTTCAGTCAGTGTGCTTCCCCCAACAGCTTTATTCAAGTATAAAAGGGATAAAGAAAGCTTCTGACATAAACATCAGAAGGGGACAGAAAGAGTGCCCCTTTGCTAGTGTTTAGCAAGGAATGGCACCCCACTCCAGTACTCTTGCCTGGAGAATCCCATGGATGGAGACTCCTGGCGGGCTGCAGTCCATGGGGTTGCTAAGAGTCGGGCAGACTGAGTGACTTCACTTTCAGTTTTCACTTTCATGCATTGGAGAAGGAAATGGCAACCCACTCCAGTGTTCTTGCCTGGAGAATCCCAGGGACAGGGGAGCCTGTTGGGCTGCCGTCTATGGGATCGCACAGAGTTGGACACGACTGAAGTGACTTAGCTGTAGCTGTTAGCTGAGTATTTGTTGGCCTCTAGGGGGCAGAATGTGCTAGCTTTCTGTAAGAAAACCCGGAGCTGGTTCTCTCCACAGGAATGCTCAAACCTGGCTGCAAGTTGACATCACCAGGGGAGTTTTAAACATGCAGATTCTGGGGCTACTCCCAGAGATCTTGACCTGAGATGTGGTTCAGGTTTTGGGAATGTGAAGAGTTCCCCCATGGCATTTTAATGGGCAGCTCAAGTTTAGAACCCTAGCCCCAGAGCTTTGAATTCTTCATTTTGGGGGTGAAGATTAACAAAGAAAGAAAGCAAGGAAGCACAGGCACCCAATGACTGTTTAATGTGCAAACCAACCAATCACCTAGATGTCTTTTAAAATGCAGCCTCTAGTTCAGTAGGTCCAGGGTGAGCCTGGGCTTTTAACAAGCTCCCACACACTGTCCCCAGACTCTGCCTAAGGAGCCAGGCTGCAGCCTGGATGAATGTGAGATGAGACTGATGGCTCTTTAGGTCAGCTGAGACTTTATCTTAAAGTCAGTCTTGTTCACACTTGGAGGAACAGGCTTACATTTTAAAGGTTTGGAAGTTCGAAGGTCTCAAATCATCTAGGATGTTTGACTTGGTCCCAAGATGTCTCTCTATGGACATCTGCTAGATCTGCTCAGATCCCCAGGCTGTATTAGAGTATTCCTGCTTTGCAATCCTGGACATTAGAGCTAGAAACTGTCCAGGCATCCTTGTTTTACACCACATTCTTTGCAATAGTACATGTAAAGGGGCTCTTTTTCTATATTTTCCTTGGGGATCCCAAATTAGAAATTTATACATATAGACGTGGAAATGTGCGCTTGGTGTATAGGTTCTTTAGTCCTTCCAAAGTGTTTAATTCTGATTGTAAAAGCTGACTTTATATCTGTTAAAAAGATCATCAACAAATGATTATACAGAGAGTGCTACAGTTCAGAGAAATACAACTCTGTGGGCTGCAGGAGCTGGGGAAGGCTCCAGGGAGGTGGTGAGAGGAGCTGGGCTATAGAGAGTGAGATTAGGTGAACAGAGAAAGTGAGGAAGGCATTTCCAGCACAGACACTGGGATGAACGAGGCTTAGAGGCTTTGAGTTATGGAGGCTGAGTGAATGATATCTATTCCTCATGAGATAACTTTAAAAACCAAAATGTTCTTAGGCGTTCAATAAAGTAAGCCATAAAACTAGTCTACTTTGGTTACTAATCCATTTTTTTTGTTCTTTCATGTCTGTAGAAGTGTAATTTCTAATATGTCCTGGTTTCTGGTGTAAATGAAAATTTAAAGTCCTGATTTTCAGTTTCCTAATCATTTTGATTAGCAGTGGCCACAGGACTGGAAAAGGTCACTTTTCATTCCAATCTGAAAGAAAGGCAATGCCAAAGAATGCTCAAACTACCGCACAATTGGATTCAACTCACACACTAGTAAAGTAATGTTTAAAATTCTCCAAGCCAGGCTTCAGCAATACATGAACTGTGAACTTCCAGATGTTCAAGCTAGTTTTAGAAAAGGCAGAGGAACAAATTGCCAAGATCCTCTGGATCATGGAAAAAGAAGCAAATTCTAGAAAAACATCTATTTCTGCTTTATTGACTATGCCAAAGCCTTTGACTGTGTGGATCACAATAAACTGTGGAAAATTCTGAAAAGGATGGGAATACCAGTCCACCTGACCTGCCTCTTGAGAAACCTGTATGCAGGTCAGGAAGCAACAGTCAGAACTGGACATGGAACAACAGACTGGTTCCAAATAGGAAAAGGAGTATGTCAAGGCTGTATATTGTCACCTTGCTTCTTTAACTTATATGCAGGGTACATCATGAGAAACTCTGGTCTGGAGGAAGCACAAGCTGGAATCAAGATTGCTGGGAGAAATATCAATAACCTCAGATATGCAGATGACACCACCCTTATGGCAGAAAGTGAATGAGAACTAAAGAGCCTCTTGATGAAAGTGAAAGAGGAGAGTGAAAAAGTTGGCTTAAGTTTCAACATTCAGAAAACTAAGATCATGGCATCTGGTCCCATCACTTCATGGCAAATAGAGGGGAAAACAGTGGAAACAGTAGCTGACTTTATTTTTCTGGGCTCCAAAATCACTGCAAATGGTGATTGCAGCCATGAAATTAAAAGAAAGATGCTTACTCCTTGGAAGGAATCTTATGACCAATGTAGACAGCATATTAGAAAGCAGAGACATTACTTTGCCAGCAAAGGTTCATCTAGTCAAGGCTATGGTTTTTCCTGTGGTCATGTATGGATGTGAGAGTTGGACTGTGAAGAAGGCTGAGCGCCAAAGAATTGATGCTTTTGAACTGTGGTGATGGAGAAGACTCCTGAGAGTCCCTTGGACTGCAAGGAGATCCAACCAATCCATCCTAAAGGAGATTAGTCCTGGGTGTTCATTGGTGGGACTGATGTTGAAGCTGAAACTCCAATACTTTGGCCACCTGATGTGGAGAGCTGACTCATTTGAAAAGACCCTGATGCTGGGAAAGTTTAAGGGCAGGGGGGAGAAGCTGATGACACAGGATGAGATGGATGGATGGTGTCACCAACTCAGTGGAGATGAGTTTGAGTAACTCCCGGAGTTGGTGACGGACAGGGAGGCCTGGCATGCTGCAGTCCATAGGGTCGCAAAGAGTCAGACACAACTGAGCAACTGAACTGAAACTGAACGAAAATTTTGTCATCTTTGAGAATCACTTTAAAGAGTTAACTTTTTATTTTGCTTATTTTTGCTAGTGTTTTTCTATTCTTGATGTTTGTTGTTTAGTCACTAAGTCATGTCCCATTTCTTGCTACTCCAAGGACTATAACATGCCAGATTCCCCCCGTCCTTCACTGTCTCCTTGAGTTTGTACAGATTCGTGTTTTTGAGTCATTGAGTTGGTCATGCTATTCAACAGTCTCACCCTCTGCCACCCCCTTCTCTTTTGTGTTCTATCTTTTCCAACTTCAGGGTCTTTTTCTAACAATCAGCTCTTTCTATCAGGTGGCCAAACTATTGGAGCCTCAGTGTCAGCATCAGTCCTTCCAATTAATATTCAGGGTTGATTTCCCTTATGATTGACTGGTTTGAACTCTTTGTAGTCTGAGGGACTCTCAAAAGAGTCTTCTACAGCACCACAATTCTAAAGCATCAATTCTTTGACACTCAACCTTCTTTATGGTCCAAATCCCACATCCATACATGACTACTGGAAAAACTATAGCGTTGACTAGATGGACCTTTGTTTGTAAAGTAATGTCTCTGCTTTTTAATATGCTGTGTAGGTTGATCATAGCTTTTCATCCAAGGAGCAAGCATCTTTTAATTTCATGGCTGCAGTCACCATCTACAGTGATTTTGGCTGCTGCTGCTGCTAAGTCACTTCAGTCGTGTCCAACTCTGTGTGACCCCAGAGACGGCAGCTTACCAGGCTCCTCTCTCCTTCGGATTCTCAAGTCAAAACACTGGCGTGGGTTGCCATTTCTTTCTCCAATGCATCAGAGTGAAAAGTCAAAGTGAAGTCACTCAGTCGTGTCCGACTCTTTGTGATCCCATGGGCTGTAGCCCACCAGGCTCCTCCATCCATGGGATTTTCCAGGCAAGAGTACTGGAGTGGGGTGCCATTGCCTTCTCCAACAGTAATTTTGGAGCCCCCCAGAATCAAGTTTCTCACTGTTTCCATTGTTTCCCCATCTATTTGCCATTGTTAGGTAGGTGGAATAGGGAAAAGGAGTTCAGAATGGCGGTGGCTACAAGACAAGGAAGGGAAAAGCCCGCAAAAATAGAACAAAAGAAGGTCCGAGGACAAGAGTGACGACCTCAGGTAAAACAAACAACACTCCTGGCTGGCCGAATTTACATAGGACAGGCCCAGGGAGAGAGAAACATATAAAAAGAAGAGCCAAAGCTAGCTCGCTCGCTCTCCCCCACGCGCTGGGGCGCTCTTCACCTCCTGGCTTTGGATCGACGTGTCCTCATGCCTCGAAGATGGATTTTCCTGCTATCTTCTAAATAAAATAGAGCTATAACACTGATTTATCTAAGAGCTATAACATGGTCCATTCGAGACCTGAGAGCTATACTACGGTCTATTCAAGACCTAAGAGCTGTGACACGCAGAGGGGGCATTAATGTCCGTCACTCCAAATCTTTGTTGTGAGGAGACAAAGAACCGAGGAACATACACACACATGACATCTATGGGCCCGTGACTCGGATCTAACCTGGCTGAAACAACCTCTGAGCGGTAGAGGCCAAGCACAGCAGGACCCCAACTCAGCGAAGCTCCCGTGGTAGAGGCAGAACACGAAGAAAATCGAGCACAGGGGAAGGGCCATCGTGCTGGAAACTGGGACAGTGAAAAACAAACTCAGCAGAAAGCTCACGCAGCCCAGTCTCAGGTTCCAGAAGACCTCTGGTTAAGGTAAGAGGTCCTTGCTCCTATGGCTGGAGGGATATGCCTAACGAAATCTTAATTCCTTTACAATCTCTCGTTTCTTGTTTCCTTGAACCTCCTTAGAACAGGTGGGTGGCAGGGGGCACAATTGAGGGACTCTGGAGAGGCTACTCCTCAGCATATCCCAAAGGCACTATCTGCTGAGCCCCAGTAGCTGCTACACAAGCCAGTGGGGGTTCTTCTGTCCTTTCTCTTCTCTGTGCCAAGGATCAGACCAATGAAATTGTGAGCACCGGTCAGATATTTAGCAAATTTTCCGGCGGGCTATGGAGGGGATTCCTTGGTACGTTTTCCCCACTGCTTTTCCCTCCTGTCCTTCAGCCCTCTCCCAGGACTTGAGCCTGACCAAAATCCAGAATGGCTTCAGTTCAGTTCAGTCGCTCAGTCGTGTCCAACTCTTTGCGACCCCATGAATCGCAGCACGCCAGGCCTCCCTGTCCATCACCAACTCCCAGAGTTCACTCAGACTCACATCCATCGAGTCAGTGATGCCATCCAGCCATCTCATCCTCTGTCGTCCCTTTCTCCTCCTGCCCCCAATCCCTCCCAGCATCAAGAGTCTTTTCCAATGAGTCAACTCTTCGCATGAGGTGGCCAGAGTATTGGAGTTTCAACTTTAGCATCATTCCTTCCAAAGAAATCCCAGGGCTGATGTGCTTTAGAATGGACTGGTTGGATCTCCTTGCAGTCCAAGGGACTCTCAAGAGTCTTCTCCAACACCACAGTTCAAAAGCATCAATTCTTCGGCGCTCAGCCTTCTTCACAGTCCAACTCTCACATCCATACATGACCACAGGAAAAACCATAGCCTTGACTAGACGGACCTTAGTCGGCAAAGTAATGTCTCTGCTTTTGAATATGCTATCTAGGTTGGTCATAACTTTCCTTCCAAGGAGTAAGTGCCTTTTAATTTCATGGCTGCAATCACCATCTGCAGTGATTTTGGAGCCCCAGAAAATAAAGTCTGACACTGTTTCTACCTTTTCCCCATCTATGTCCCATGAAGTGATGGGACCCGATGCCATGATCTTCCTTTTCTGAATGTTGAGCTTTAAGCCAATTTTTTCACTCTCAAGTTTCACTTTCATCCAGAGGCTTTTTAGTTCCTCTTCACTTTCTGCCATAAGGGTGGTGTCATCTGCATATCTGAGGTTATTGATATTTCTCCTGGCAATCTTGATTCCAGCTTGTGTATCTTCCAGTCCAGCGTTTCTCATGATGTACTCTTCATATAAGTTAAATAAGCAGGGTGAAATATACAGCCTTGACGTACTCCTTTTCCTATTTGGAACCAGTCTGTTGTTCCAAGTCCAGTTCTGACTGTTGCTTCCTGACCTGCATACAGATTTCTCAAGAGGCAGGTCAGGTGGTCTGGTATTCCCATCTCTTTCAGAAATTTCCACAGTTTATTGTGATCCACACAGTCAAAGGCTTTGGCATAGTCAATAAAACAGAAATAGATGTTTTTCTGGAACTCTCCTGCTTTTTTGATGATCCAGCGGATGTTGGCAATTTGATCTCTGGTTCCTCTGCCTTTTCTAAAACCGGCTTGAACGTCAGGAAGTTCACAGTTCCCTTATGATTATAAGTGGAAGTGCGAAATAGATTTAAGGGCCTAGATCTGATAGATAGAGTGCCTGATGAACTATAGAATGAGGTTCATGACATTGTACAGGAGACAGGGATCAAGACCATCCCCATGGAAAAGAAATGCAAAAAAGCAAAATGGCTGTCTGGGGAGGCCTTACAAATAGCTGTGAAAAGAAGAGAAGCAAAAAGCAAAGGAGAAAAGGAGAGATATAAGCATCTGAATGCAGAGTTCCAAAGAATAGCAATTGTTATGCCCAGAGTCCAAGTCCCCAGAACTGAGAGAATAAGACGTCCACAGCAATGCAAAAGCATAAAGGGATTTATTGCTAGCTCGAGCCAGGTCCCAAGTCTTACCCAGCGCAGTGGGATCCGACAAGGGCCCCAAGCTCTGACTCACAGCTGCTTATATACAGGCAGTCCTGCGGGTTAGTTGGCATTACATGATTGGTTAACTGGTGCACGCGTGCGCGAATTTCGAATCTCACATCTCATCTTGATTGGCTCAGGTCGGACACTGAGGTGGACCTCCCTGATTGGTCGAGCTACACTGCCTGTGGGAGTTCCCAGTGCCTCAGCTTTCCTAGAGACTAAACCTCAGGCCTGCCCCTTAGAGCCTGTCCTGGCTCCAGTTTGGTCCTAACATTCCCCCCTGTCTTCAGCTACATAGAGGAATGTTCCTCTTTATTCTGGGGCAGCCCTGATACTGCTGCCTCAGCACTAGTAGCTGGATCGTATTGATGTGGTCTTTTAATAAAGGCACCAATTTGTTTAGTAAGCATGGCTCGAGGGTGAGCAGTAGTAACAAGATAATCAGGGGCCCCACCAAGGAGGATGTGAGAGTTGTGAACCAGGATTCAAACCAATTTTGAGACATTTTTCTTTCCTTTTCTCTGACTCAGCCCTTCTCTTATCTTGGCCAGGGACTCCCTGACTACCCCGAGTGATTCACATAAAAACAACGTTTTTCCCCTAACGCAGCACATAGGCCCCCTGAGAGACTTCATACTCAAGATACTTCTTGGGAATTGGGGCGGAGGTCTCTTTCTTCTGTAACCTCTTCCTGCTGTGCATGGGCGTAGGCCTGCCTAGCAGAGCAGAAGTCTCTCTCTCTATATATGATCTAAGTTGGGGTTTTTCACATCTGAAACCAGCTTCTACCCTTGTAGTAACAGCAATTTAGTTGGCCCCTCTCAGAGATGACATAGACAAGGGCCAAACAGGAGACCTAACAGGATGGTCATCTCTGGTCCCCGGAAACAGAAGGCAACATTTGGGGTGAGGGTTGCAGGGTTTGTGACCCCTTCTGATTGGTTGGTGGTGAGGCAACAGAGCTGTGCTCCAAGAATCTTGTGTTCAGTCTGAAGTTACCATCTTCCACCTGGGTGGGGGCTCAAAGACATTGTTATGCATATTTCTTTGAGTAGGAACCAGGACTCTGGAGGCTGTACCAACCTTTGATTGTTTCTGTTTTTGTATCCCCTCCCCTTCCTGATTAGCAATGGTTTGAATCCATGCTTTGGAATTCAGGGAAGGCCAAGGAGGCTGAACAAAGTCTATATCCTACAGATAAGAAATGGAGAACACAGAACAAATCTGAACTCCAGAGCCCCACAGAGTCCCGCTCAGTTTTAATTTTAGAGAACTAGCCAACTATGACTGTTATAACTTCCTGTCAAAATGGGGCGTAGGACTGTTCCAGCTTGGAGCAATACAAGGTCTAATCTGAAAGTACACCCATAGCATCACCTAGTTATTTCCCAGGATATCTGAACCATAGCCCCTCTATTTTGACTCTCAATTGTAAACTTTTTTTCAATAGCCAAAGCAGATTTTACCTTTAATGATGTCAGTGTTTCTCTAGGTATGAGAAGATGCAAGAATTGGGACTCATAAAATCTTCTCCTGCAAAGATCTAACTATCTGAAGGCCTGTTCTGCCAGTTTTTCCCAGAGTATAGAGTGCCTCATTCCTGATTTTCACCCTGAACTTCTTTCAGGGGAGTTGAAAGTCAACAGTTGCAGCGGCCATGATTTAATCTTTGTAGATGCAGATGGTGAGTGTCAGTCTTCAGTTGCCAGAGCCCCTTTTTGCTCATAAACTTGACCATGATTATGAGGGGGGCACTTCATGACCATTTTATCCCATGGTGCTGAGAATGTCCATTCTCAGGTTTGGCAAAGATTCTGTTGACAGGCCACTCAATGTACTGTTACTGGACTAGGCCATAAAACAGTATCCAAAATTCTCTGAACCACCTGTCTTACTAGCTTCTTGGTCCAGGAAAATATCCCCTCTTGTTGCTTCTTGCCATATCTAGAGTTACACTGTTACCATCATCGATCTCATATGGGACTATATATTATTCTATTAGAGGCCTCATACACACATTTGACAGTGTAAGAAACAGCAATTTTGTGAGACAGGGCAAATACAAATAACATAGCCAGCAGTATTAGTAAAGTCACAAGTAAGACTTATGTTAAGAACTTCCATTAGATGTAGCCCAGTATATCTTCAGGTCATCTGACTTAGCCTGCCCTGTAGAATCTTTATCTTCCAGGGAAATTATATAATAGCCAGAGTCAGGTCCCCAGTGAGGGGATCCTATCTAGTAATATCATAGTGACCTGAATATGACTATAATTTTTAAGTAAATTTTCTCAGGGCCAACCAGTTACAGTCCGGTAGTAGAGAAATTTACCAAGGTAATCCAGAATTAGACACAGGTAATTGGCCACAAACCCAACAATTGGATTGAATTTTAAAACTAGCATAGGATCAGACCTATGATAGAAAAGCATGTGACTTACATGCAAAGGTCTAAGAAGTCAAGAAAACATAAATGATCATACGAATCAGGTCCAGCATCTTGGGGAAGCTGTCTACCTCTGATGTCGTCATCTTCTCATCCTGGTGTAGTGTAGTTTTTCCTGATAAAAAAAAGTCCTTTTATCCATGTTGGAGACAGTCCCTTAAATTACGTCTTTTTCCAGTCCTGGTTGCAGGTCATGAGGCATCTGGTCTTTATTTGAAGATTGGTTACTGAGATAAGCCTTAGAAACAGACTTTTTAATAACTTAATTAAATCTTTTAGCAATATAACATAACATAACAGAGACTATCTCAGAAGTGAGTCTTAGTAAACACTAGACCTTAATTAACAAAACTAGAAACTTAGTTTAACAATTTACAAAACTTAATATTCAGGTTTTTTTTTTTCCATTATGGAGGCATTAACCCTGTAACCAGGGAAGGCTTTAACCCATCAAATAAAAATAAGGTTTGTCAGGGAGCTGGGAAAAGCCAAGCGGCCGTCTTGGATTTCCCATAGCCGTGACTCTTTGATTTGCAGCTATTTTTTACCCATTTTTTACTCCCCAATTTAGGAGTAGACTGTTGCCATGTTTTAAGGACATTAGGATAGCACAAGTCTAACAGTGAGGGGTTATTTTTTTGTAGAAGCAGAATGAGCTTTTACATGTACCATAATCTTAAATAATACTTATTTACTTTACCAAAGTAACAAAAGATTTTAAAAACAAATATAAATCTGTAGGTAATGGAATGAAAAAGCAAAGTGTTCAGCCTTGACCGGGAGCCTTGTTTGCAAGTGCTTCCCAGCCTCCCTTATATCTTGTTCCCTACATAAATCATTTAAAGGCAAAGAAATTCATAATCTGTTATTGAAAGATTCATTTTAAGAAAACATTGTTCTCTTAACATAGAGAGTAGACTAAATTCCAGTCTGTTACCAATTTATCAGATAGCAAACAAACAAAATTTATCAGTTAATCTTAGAAAAGTCTTTTCCATATACCTTGAAGAACTAGCAGTATATTTCTAAAGGCATGAGAGTGAAACCATAAAAGGCATGTTTAAAATCTAATTAAATTGTAAACGACAAAGTAGCCTGGTCATTGCTTTGACTTGTAACACTTTAACATGATAACTAGAATTATAACCAACAACATTTTACCAGGACATATCAGATTTTCATGAATTTCACATAATTTCTAGGATATCTATATAAGTAATGTCAACCATACAATTTAACTTGAGAAGACTCAACACTCTTCCAACAATATTTTCCCATGCAATTTGACATGTCAAATGAACTCAGGTAGTTTAATAGCTCTTTGGGATGTCTCAGGGGCCCTCTGAAGCATCCCAAAGTCAGCTAGAAGTCAAGCTATTTAGGCAGTTTTGTCAATAAATAGCAGAAGGGTTTATGACACTCAGTCAGATAGAATCATATAGATCATTGTGAAATAATATATTTACTTAGCCAAAGTAACAAAGATTTCAAAGGTAAACATAGAACAGATCACTTCAGAGGTAAAGAAACTTAAAATCCATTATCAAAGGCAGTTCAACATCTCAAGAAAACTTTTATTTATACTTAAAACTCTTCCCTTGGGGTCCACTTTCCATAAAGCCTTTTTTTTTAAATCACTCTCATTTGTTCTCTCATCTTGGAACAGCCAACTGTAAGTCAGACCTACTTCCTTCCCCTTCATAAAATGTAACTTCATTCCTCATACCTTCTCTACTGAACACACACATCCTACTTTCCTTAAGCAACCAAGAATTGACCTTTATATTAGCATTCTATATTTTGGTCATAAATACCAGTGATAATTTCTCAAAAAAATCTAGCAAACATCTCAGGATGGCATCAAACATNAAGAGGGAGGAGGCAGGAGAGAGGGGCGAAAGGGGTGGCCTTACAGACGTCTCCTGCCACCTATAGAGACCCAGGCATTACGGGACTTTTCCCTGGGCCTCCAGAGAAGGGAGGACTGGAACTCAGCCCTACCAGAAATCAGAACCAGAATTCGAGTTCTCTGCCAAGAGGAGGTGATCAGTCTCCAATCCTCAATTCAGGCGGAGGGCCCTTCGACCAGATTCCTACGTCCAGGACCAGGGGACTAGAAAAACAGGGAAGGATAGGAAGGGTTGGGAGAGGAAAGAGAGAGAGAGGGGAAGAAAGATCAATAGAGTCTCTTGTTCCTTACCGGTTGGGGCACTCTGGCCATTAGTTGTCTGCGTCAGGAGGAGACCAGGGACAAAAGGGTCCCAGTTGAGGCCGCTGGGTCTGGTCCATTGGCAGGCAAGCTGGCCCCTGAGTACCCCGAGTGGTCAGGATGTCAATCTCGGCTTTTTCACCAATAACGATAGATCTTGCACCCTAGATTTGTCAGTCATAAGGGACAAAGGAGTGGAAGCCGTTTGTCCCGTGGTTACAGAGAGAAAACACTTAGGAATCCAAAGAGCACACAAAGAACAAAGACAGTGCGGGCACTCACTCAGACATGACACACAAACAGCCAGCGCAATGTGGCAGCCACTAAAAGAAGATTTAGTCTCGCCTGCAGGGTTCACAGAGCCAGCCGCCTCCCGGTACGATACCGGAGCTCGGCCTCACGCTGGGCTTATCTAGTGAACAGAGCCAGCTGCCTCCCCGGTACGATACCGGAGCTCGGCCTCACGCTGGGCTTATCTAGTGAACAGAGCCAGCTGCCTCCCCGGTACAATATCTAAGCTTGGCCTCACGCTGGACTTAACCAGTTCTAACACCAATATTCAGAGATCTCTCCTCCTAGTGAGGAAACCCCTTCTGCCGGGAGAGTGTTATTCTTCCCAGTTAAAGGGATCCCGGACGAGCCCCCAAATGTTATGCCCAGAGTCCGAGTCCCCAGAACTGAGAGAATAAGACGTTCACAGCAATGCAAAAGCATAAAGGGATTTATTGCTAGCTCGAGCCAGGTCCCAAGTCTTACCCAGCGCAGTGGGATCCAACAAGGGCCCCAAGCTCTGACTCACAGCTGCTTATATACAGGCAGTCCTGCGGGTTAGTTGGCATAACATGATTGGTTAACTGGTGCGCATGAATTTCGAATCTCGCATCTCGTCTTGATTGGCTCAGGTCAGACACTGAGGGCGACCTCCCTGATTGGCTAGGGCTATCCGGAAGTCCTGGAAAGAGGAGGACCTCCCTGATTGGTCGAGCTACACTGCCTGTGGGAGTTCCCAGTGCCTCAGCTTTCCTAGAGACTAAACCTCAGGCCTGCCCCTTAGAGCCTGTCCTGGCTCCAGTTTGGTCCTAACAGCAATAAGAGATAAGAAAGCCTTCCTCAGCAATCAATGCAAAGAAATAGAGGAAAACAACAGACAGGGAAAGACTAGAGATCTCTTCAAGAAAATTAGAGATACCAAGGGAACATTTCATGCAAAGATGGGCTTGATAAAGGACAGAAATGGTATGGACCTAACAGAAGCAGAAGATATTAAGAAGAGGTGGCAAGAATACACAGAAGAACTGTACAAAAAAAGATCTTCATGACCCAGATAATCACGATGGTGTGATCACTCGTCTAGACCCAGACATCCTGGAATGTGAAGTCAGGTGGGCCTTAGAAAGCATCACTATGAACAAAGCTAATGGAGGTGATAGAATTCCAGTTGAGCTATTTCAAATCCTGAAAGATGATGCTGTGAAAGTGCTGCACTCAATATGCCAGCAAATTTGGAAAACTCAGCAGTGGCCACAGGACTGGAAAAGGTCACTTTTCATTCCAATCCCAAAGAAAAGCAATGCCAAAGAATGCTCAAACTACCACACAATTGCACTCATCTCACATGCTAGTAAAGTAATGCTCAAAATTCTCCAGGCCAGGCTTCAGCAATACGTGAACCGTGAACTCCCTGATGTTCAAGCTGGTTTTTAGAATGGCTTCAGGTACCTAATAAAGCTCAGGCTCTGAGGTCTCATTGCAAAAATTCATTGAGAGTCAAAGCAATAGATAAGAGGTAGACTTGTTAAGACTCAGAGAGATGCGCCCACTCTACAGGGTACTGGCTATGGAATGTGGCCTAGCTAGGTTTTGAGAGCAGGGTGAATTCATATGCTAATGAGTGAGAGAATCATCCCAGCCATTGGGGAACCACCCACTCCTCCACCCTTAGACAGTGACTTGGAGCTGTCCTGCCACCTCTGGGAGTGTCTGTTGGCTTATAGATTGGAGATTAAGGTTTACTTGAATTTGACTTGTCATCTTGGACCCAATTGATTTTAATTGGTTGACATTATATCCTTGTGCTATGTCATTCTTTCAAAGGTTGTGCTCTGCCCCCCTTCCCTTCTGTTTCATGCTCTTTTCCTGAGCCCCATCCAGACCCACAAGATTGCCTCTACAATCTTTTGGAGAGACAACCAGAAAATCGCTGGCCTTGGGAGGGAAATACTCTGTAATATCCAACCTGTTAATCCTACCCAGTACTGGTCACACTGGAGATCTTGGGGATGCCCAACTCCAGTCTGGGGGTCCCAGGAGGTCATCACGCCTTGACCTGTCTAGGGATCTGGTCCTCAAAAGGTTGTCACGCCTCAACCTGCTCAGGGATCTGCTAGTCCCAGGGGTCCCAGGAGGCTATCACGCCTCGACCTGCCCGGGGATTTGATCTCTAGGAGGCTGTCACGCCTCAGCCTGCCTGGGGATCTGCACCCTGACTCGGGGACGCCTGGCTCTCAGGTTGCAACAGTTCTGGGTAGGATAAGCTTCAAAAAGACTCACCCCAAAGGAAGTCCACCCATAAAAACTGAAAGAGGTCTTTTTCTTTTCTCCCTGTCTTTCAGATGGGAAATAATCAATCCACTTCCTGACACCCTTTATGTGCATCCTTGATAACTGGAAGCTGTTCGACCCTCTAGCTCTAAGGAGAAGTTGCTTGAAATTCTTTTGTGCCACTGCGTGGCCACAGTATCCACTGGGGGATGAGGAACACTGGCCTGAGGGTGGGACTTTAAATTACAATACCATCCTGCAATTAGAATTATTCTGTAAAAGACAAGGGAAATGGACAGAGATCCCCTATGTCCAAATTTTCTTCTGACTAAGAGATATGAAGGAACTCTGTCTTAAGTATGGGATTGTTGTACACCCTAAAAGTGCTGGGAGCCAGCGTGGAGAATCCCGCCCATGGCAAAGGTCATGAAGAAGAGGCCTGATGGGCAAAGGCGAGATCAGGACTCAAGGGACCCCCTGGACCTGCTCGAGCATCTACCCCCAAACCAGAATCTGTCTGTTTTACTATTTTATGTCTTTCACCAACTCTTCTGACATTAACAGGGGGCTATCCCTGACCACCTTTATCTGGAAAGAGTTAACTTAGGGTTCTAGTTGATAAATATCCTGGGGATAAAAGAAGTGTTTCAAACCCCCTGTTAGCATTCTAGCTTACTTGGCAGGTTTATCCAGACTCTTGCAACATTGTTGAGCCTATGCTTGTTGCCAAGTTCTCACATCCCTTATCCATTGTGTTCCTGGGAGTGCATATAGTCAGGATGTAGAAGAAACAAGTAATAGCCTTAGCATTAGCAACATTAGACTTTGAGTTAATAAGTTCTTTCTTTGCTGTAACCGGTGGAATCTTTGCTCCATAAAAATGTAACTCTGTACTTTAAGGGTGATGCAGGCTAGAAATTTAAGAAGAAACACTTTAAGGGAAAATTATTGTTCTGGCTGACCAACCTTGATCAAAAAGAGGTCATAAAATATCAACAGGCCTCTGGGACAGAAGACAATGTACAAAAAATTAGACTCTTGCAGGAAGGAACCTGATATGGATAAAAGTTAATACTGATGGAATGTTGAGTTGACTGCATTTTTCACCTTGCTGTATGTACAACTCAGGGCATAAAACCCCTCTCTGAAAATAAAGTCAATGGGCCTCGTTCACTGAAGCTTGGTCACCCCGTGTCATTCTTTCCTAATCTCTTTCTCTATCTTTTTTCATTTGCCAGTGTCGTCCATCCTGAGGATATCCCTGCTGAGGCTGGACCTCGGTAACTAGGCAAATGGTGTTAGGAACAGGCAACTAAGAAAAGGAACCTCCGCATGAAAGCTCACCATCCACAGCTCCCGAGTTGCCTGGTGCTCCTTCCTTGTATCCAAACGTGCCCCCATACCCGGGAGCACCCCCTCCACAAAAGCCAGCTCGAGTATGTCCCTTAGTTGAAACTGGAGGAGAATTCAGACCAACTGGGGTCCATAAGCCCTTCTCCCTCTTAGCACTAAGACAGATCAAACAAGACCTGGGAAGCTATACAGATGACCCAGGCAAATATATAGATACATTCCAACATACTACCTTGGCCTTTGACTTGTCGTGGAAAGACATCATGGTCATATTTAGTCAAACTTTATCTGACCCTGAACATACTAGGGTCTTCAAGGAAGCCCAGAGGTATGCAACAGGGCTTCACATGTCCAGTGATAGATACCCAGTAGGGGAAACTGCAGTCCCCTCCTCCGATCCTGATTGGAATTATAATGACCCTGAACACATCGGGAAAGAGATCATTTTCTAATCTGTGTGAAGTCAGGACCAAAAGCAGCCCAACAAAAAGTAATTAGCTATGCCCGGGTCTCAGCAATAACTCAGGAGCCCAATGAGATCCCCATTGCCTTTCTGGAAAGGCTAAAAGAGGCACTCCAAACGTTTACCAATCTGGACTTAGACTCTTACGAGGGACAGGTGATTTTAAAGGACAAATTCCTGTCCCAATGTGCATCAGATATCAGAATTAAATTACAACAGCTACAACAGCAGGACCCTGCTGCCTCTTTAGATGAGATGGTCCAGACAGCCACCAATACCTTTTATAACAGAGAACAGGAAAAGGAGGCTAAGGCCAATGAGGGGGAGAGAAAGAAAGAGACGAGACATGCCCAGATGCTGGCCGCCCCTCCAGAGAAGACCTATGGCAAACCCCGAGTCCTTGAAGGACAAGGCACGAGACAAATGCCTGATCTGTAGACAGGCGGGGCATTGGGCCAAAGAGTGTCCAAACTGTGACAAGTCTCCTAGAATGGCTTGCCACAAATGCCATCAACTGGGACATTGGATGGCACTCTGCCCTTGGGACCCAAGAGCCTCAAGGTCAAGCGCCAAGCCTACCCTCACAATGGTTCAAAATGACTGAAGCGGCCCGCTCCAGCCAGCTCGCCTGTCACAGATAACCATCACGGGGCTGGAGCCAAGGGTGCAACTAGATGTGGCAGGTAGGTCTGAGAATTTCTTGGTTGACCCAGGGGCTACCTACTCTGTCTTGATCTCCTACTCCGGAGCCTTCTCTTCCCAAACCTGTACCATTTTGGGTGCTACAGGAAAAACAACTACTAAAAGATTCACCCGAGCACTTCTTTGTTTCTGGGATGGACAAATATTTTCCCACCAGTTTCTGGTGGTCCCTGAGTGTCCTACTCCCTTATTGGGAAGAGATATACTCACTAAGCTGGGGACCACCCTCGTGATAGGAAGTTTTTCAGCCCCTAGAGCTCTACAGCTCCTGGTTACTACTGAAGAACCCATTACACCTTTAATAGAGAGGGACCAAAAACTATGGGAGGACTAAATTAACCCCCAGGTGTGGGACCAGGGGTTTCCTGGACGAGCCCACTAAGCTGAACCAGTCATCATTATCTTCCGAGATCCCACTCAGTTTCCTAACTGGAAACAATACCCTCTAGAAAGAGAGGCTCGGGAGGGACTATAGCCTTTAATAAATAAACCCCTTGCTTGTGGGCTATTGGTCCCCACCAGTTCGCCATGTAACACCCCAATCATCTCAGTAAAGAAAAAAGATGGAAGGTGGCGCATGGTTCAAGATCTCCAGATCATAAATGACGCTGTAGTCCCCCTCCATCCCACAGTACCCAATCCCTATGTAATCTTGGGAGAAATCCCACCCAGTGCCAAGTGGTTTACAGTCTTGGATCTCAAAGATGCATTTTTTGCACACCACTGGCTAAAGAATCCCAATATCTTTTTACCTTTGAGTGGGAGGTCCCAGGAGGAAAACACCAACAGATGACTTGGACAGTATTACCTTAGGGGTTCAGAGATAGCCCCCACCTGTTTGGACAGGCTCTTAGCCAGGATCTCCTAGATCTGGACCTGGGACCTAATGGGAAAATATTACAATACATAGATGACCTACTAATCTGCTCTCCAGATTAAAAAAAAAAGTGCCCAACAACATGCAATTCAGGTTCTAAACTTCTTGGCAGAAAGGGGATATAAAGGCACAGATGGTGGAGACAAAGGTCACTTACCTAGGAGTTCAGATTACACACGGGTCCAGGAGGCTGTCCTCTGATTGGGTACAAGGAATCCTTCAGTTGCCCTCCCCCACGACTCAAAAACAATTGCGAGCTTTCCTGGGGCTAACTGGATATTGTAAAATCTGGATATCCAACTATGATCTAATTGCCCAGCCCTTATGTGAAAGCTTAAAGGGCCAAGATGATTCAATCCCACTGATGTGGGGAACTCCTCAAAAGAAGGCAGAGGCTACACTAAAACAGCCTTAACTCAGGCACCTGCCTTGAGGTTGCCAGACCCAGAAAAAGCATTCTGACTTTGTGTCCATGAAAGAGAGGGAATAGCCTTGGCAGGGTTAACTCAAAGGTTGGGATCTGAGCCCCAGCTTGCAGCTTCAGTTCAGTTCAGTCACTCAGTCGTGTCTGACTCTTTGCAACCCCATGAATCGCAGCACGTCAGGCTTCCCTATCCATCACCATCTTCTGGAGTTCACTCAGACTCATGTCCATTGTGTCCGTGATACCATCCAGCCATCTCATCCTCTGTCGTCCCCTTCTCCTCCTGCCCCCAATCCCTCCCAGCATCACAGTCTTTTCCAGTGAGTCAACTCTTCGCATGAGGTGGCCAGAGTACTGGAGTTTCAGCTTCAGCATCATTCCTTCCAAAGAAATCCCAGGGCTGATCTCCTTCAGAATGCACTGGTTGGATCTCCTTGCAGTCCAAGGGACTCTCAAGAGTCTTCTCCAACACCACAGTTCAAAAGCATCAATTGTTCAGCGCTCAGCCTTCTTCACAGTCCAACTCTCACATCCATACATGACCACAGGAAAAACCATAGCCTTGACTAGACGGACCTTAGTTGGCAAACTAATGTCTCTGCTTTTGAATATACTGTCTAGGTTGGTCATAACTATTCTTCCAAGGAGTAAGCGTCTTTTAATTTCATGGCTGCAGTCACCATCTGCAGTGATTTTGGAGCACAAAAAAATAAAGTCTGACACTGTTTCTACCGTTTCCCCATCTATTTCTTCCATGAAGTGATGGGACCAGATGCCATGATCTTCGTTTTCTGAATGTTGAGCTTTAAGCCAACCTTTTCACTCTCCTCTCTCACTTTCATCAAGAGGCTTTGGATCACTGCTTTTCTTACTGCCTCCTACAATGGCTGGTAAGGGAAAGATAGTTTGTACCACGGAGCTCTTTTTCTAGGAGGGGACATGAGGCCTGGAATTGCTATAACCACTTTTGGTGCCATAATGGAAGCCAGCCTGTGGATGAAGCCAACGCCGGAGGGCACAGTCAAAAGAACGCCAGAGAAATGGAACCGAGTCCTGATCAAACCATTCCTGAAGCCTATAATCCTCTTTTCAGTTTTGNAGAACGCCAGAGAAATGGAACTGAGTCCTGATCAAACCATTCCTGAAGCCTATAATCCTCTTTTCAGTTTTGTCAGCCAATGTTATCTTTATCGCTTCAGCTCGTTTAAGGAAGATTTTGTTCCTTTCACCTAAAGAGCCTTAACTGGTTGGGAATGCCCTTCACAAGCCCCCTGCTCCCTTTCCAACTCCTACCTTTCACTGAAGAACGTCACCATCCTGTAGTTCAGTGACCTTAGTCCTTGAACAAGCCTAAGTGCGGCTAGGTCTGCCCTAGATACTGCCTCACATATGAAGACACACAACGCCTGTGACTCAACTCAGATCCCACCTCCTCAGAGAGGCTTTTCCCAGTGATCTAAGTTCTGTACCTCCCTCCTCTTCCGAATCATGGTACCTGGTTTTCTAGAGTCTTAGCACTGCCTGGGTTGTTCTTTCAGGTGTGGGCTTGTTGACAGTCTGTTTCTTGACTACAGGGACATTGCCTGGGTCATTCATGATTCCTTCCCAAGTGTCTGGCATGGAGTAAGTGTTCAGTAAGCACTCGCTGAAGTAGCAAATGGGTTCTCGCATCTGTACACTGTGCGTGAGGTTCTGCCAGTGTGGAGGGGCTCAGGGCTGTGTTTGGATGGCAGCCGTCTGCTCCAGTGCCTTGTCCTTGGGCTCCAGTGCTCTTTTCATGCTCATACAGCTGTCTCTTCCATGTTGTCCAGTTCTGCTTTCTCGAGAACCTGTTTCTTCTTTGTGAAGAAAACAAGAGAGGGTTCTGGCTGCTCAGTTGTGTGCTCAGAATTTGGAAGGTGCGGACAGAGAGGAGGAAGATTTGACTTCATGAGAAATGAACAAGAGGCTAAAGGCAGCCAGGTTTACCTGGGTCTTGCGCTGTCCTACTCATTATGCTGTATTTGATCTGCAGAAAGCTGGGATCTTCCTCTGCTAGGCCTCAGAGGAGGGCACGGGCACTCTGGGCTTAGGGGCAGCCAAAGTGCCAGGATGGATCAGAGCAGAAGGTTTCTCTATTTATTACAAATCTCATTACCCAAATGTAGCTGACTGGAGAGTCTAAAAATAGCCCAGACCCTTCCAACCCTGATCTACCTGTAGGCGCAATGACAGGGGCCATGCTCACTGGCCGGGGAGCCCTTCTTGGAAGAACTGCTTGTTCCATGGATGGTTCAGAGTCTTGGGTCCTGCAGCAGAGAGAAGCCCAACCTGAGTGGACAACCCCTCAAGGCAGCCCTTGGTGGCCATGCTTTGGGCAAGGCAGCAGCTTCAGGTTTCACAGTTTGTGTGTTACCACCACACAAGTCAAGTCGACAGTTAAAAATAAAAGGAAAAAGCAGAAGGCTGGAAAAGTGGTCCTGGAAGAGGCTCTGTGTGGGAGAAGGGCACACAGTGGACTTTGGGTATCCTGGCAGTCTCTTGATTTGGATGGAGGTTCAGAGCACTCATTCTAAAATGATTCTTTACATACATTTAAATGGCACTGACTTTCTATATGCATGTAATATCTTAAAAGGTTTTTAATTGAAAAAAAAAAAGCCCAAATGTGAAAGGCTATAAGTGGATGATGGAGCAGAAATGAAATGAAGAACACAGAGAAGGAAGAGGCGAGCAAAGGCAGGAGATGACATCTTGGACATGGGGATGTTGGCCTCAGTTTCTCTTCTTTTGTCTGGATCCTGGTTCTGCTTCTAGGTCCTGGAGCCCCACTAGCATGCCCAGGATTGAGATACCTTAAATACAGACAGACAAGATTAGTGGCTGACCTAAGCACCATGCTTTCTTTTATTGCTTGTATAAGGCTGGTCCTGATGGCAGGGACGACTCCTGTGGGAGTTCCAGGGTCATTCAATGCTTACTTGCCACCATGAAGGGTACCATGATGCCAATTGTGGGAGCCGTGGTTCCAAATACAAACAGCTCAAACAGTATGTGCCCCACGACAATGAAGAAGGTCCAGAGCGTGATGTAGTAGAGCCTACAGGGGAGCAGACAGAAATGGGATGGAAGGTTCAGCTTCTTCAGTGCAGAGGAAGTGGCCAGACTTGAAACACACAAATCAAAACCCAGGAAATGACTATGGCTAAAGAAAAAGGAGACTTGGCCCTGTGAAAGACCTGGCTGCTTGATCACATCCGTTTTATTCACGACTAGGGCAAAACTGAAGCCTTCAACTGCTAAATCGAGAGGAGAATGAACCAGCCATCCAGAGTGGCTTTGCAAGTCTTAGCAAGGTGGTGAAGCCAGTGATAGCAAAGCAGAGTCTCAAGTATGGCAGTCCTACGTAGTGTAGACAATTTTGGATCAGTCACACTTATGTATTCTATTTACTCAAATTGTCTTGACTCTAGTCCAAGCCCGCTTTGCACGTGTCTGGCCAGGGCTGGTCAGTGCTCATCTGATGGATGCCACCGAATGAAAGACATGAATGAGGAATGGGTGGTAAGGGCATTTCTGGGGCTTTTAGGTGCTTTTGCAACATGGACTGCATCTTAAGATATTTTGCATCTTAACCTAGCAAAAGGTTCCGATGGAGAACACAGTGACATCCTCACAGGAAGAGAACTTGTTCCTCTGTTTTGACAAGGAGGTGGAGAAGACAGAAGTTATAGGATGATGGACTACTTAGATTGCTGGTATCTTTTTTAAAAACTATTTAATAATTAATGTATTTAATTAATCAAATTTATTTAATGATAAATTTAAAATTATGAAGTACTTCAAACAAAAAAAAAATCATACATAATAGAATTTATCCCTATGCAACCAATACCCTACTTATCAAAACTCAGTATCTTGACATGCTTGCTTCAGATACGTTTTTCCTAAGAAAATATTACAGAATTCAGTTAAAGCTTCCTCTGGATCCTTTTTCCACCCTGATCCCATTCTCCTGCCTCCCTTCTTCCCAGAAGGAACTAATATCTTAAAGTTGATTTTTATCATTCCTGTGCCTATTTTTACACACTTAGTAAACATGTATGTAAGGGTTGATATTTTTTTAAGTGAAAGTAGGTTGTTTTTTTTTTTTTTTTTTTTAAGAAAAATACACATTAAATGGGCAGAATGCAGACTGTCTCAGAAAGTAAGAACAGCTGGGAATCGATTTCAAGTTTCTGGTTAGGGAGGGGATAGAATCAGAGAGCATATCAGAAGCACATGGACCAAACTCCCAGGCTTAAAAAAAAAGTTAGAAATCAGCATTTCTGGCTGTCCCGTGTTGGGTGAAGGGGTAATGAATGGGTAAGAGAGGTAAAGATAAATCTCAGCTGTCTCGGCTCATCCTCAAAGCACAACAAACAAAATATACACCCCTTCTACTTGTCAGTAATTCGTTATCACAGTAAAGGTCATTAAAATGATTATGCAGTCCTTACTCCCTCCCAGTCACCCTGAGAGGATACACAAGTCTCATTTTATACATGAAGGGACTGAGATGCAGAGAAGGTCTATAATAAACCTGCTGCTTCAAACCTAGTTACCAACAGAAATGAGACCAGAGCTTATTTTCCAGTTTTCATTCTTGGGCCTCAGAGTGTTTCCACTAAACCATGCTACTTCCAAAAACATGCCAATCTAGAACAAGTAAACCATAGTTTCAGGTTCAAAAATAGGAAAAAATAAAGTTGAAGCGATCACAGTACTAATAGCCCTCAAATCCCACTTGTCCTGGTCTTCCTCAGTTTAAATGAATTGAGTCTCTAATATGCAGATCTACAGAATCAGCAACAAAAATCACTGCTTCCCCGGGCTACTAGGAGGAGACTTAATCAATGTCATGTGGAAGCATCTAGTACAATAACAGAGCCTCAATATATATCACCATCTCCTCTCTTGCCCTAGTCTGTAGTGTGGAACAATAGCTAGCAATCACAGCCTCTGGGCTAGATAGTGTTGTAATCTGAACTGGCCACTGGAGGGAGCTCGAGCTTTCTTTCCAACAACAATCATCTCCCCAATCAAGGTGGAAACTTTGCTCAGGTCCCCAAGTGAGGCCACCAAAAGAGCTTCATGCTAAAGATTTTTTGTGTTAGCCAGACTCTCAGCACTGAGGCAAGAGAGGAGATGGTGATATATATTGAGGCTCTGTTATTGTACTAGATGCTTCCACATGACATTGATTAAGTCTCCTCCTAGTAGCCCCGGGAAGCAGTGATTTTTGTTGCTGATTCTGTAGATCTGCGTATTAGAGACTCAATTCATTTAAACTGAGGAGCAGCGGTGGCTGCGTGGGCATAGGAGGGCCTAGAGGAGCTATCCCACGTTGAAGGTCAGGAAGGGCGGCGGTAAGGAGATACCCCTTGTCCAAGGTAAGGAGCAGTGGCTGCACTTTGCTGGAGCAGCCATGAAGAGATATCCCACGCCCAAGGTAAGAGAAACCCAAGTAAGATGGTAGGTGTGGCAAGAGGGCATCAGAGGGCAGACACACTGAAACCATACTCACAGAAAACTAGTCAATCTAATCACACTAGGACCACAGCCTTGTCTAACTCAATCAAACCAAGCCATGCCTGCGGGGCAACCCAAGACGGGCGGGTCATGGTGGAGAGGTCTGACAAAATGTGGTCCACTGGAGAAGGGAATGGCAAACCACTTCAGTATTCTTGCCTTGAGAACCCCATGAACAGTATGAAAAGGCAAAATGATAGGATACTGAAAGAGGAACTCCCCAGGTCAGTAGGTGCCCAATATGCTACTGGAGATCAGTGGAGAAATAACTCCAAACAGAATGAAGGGATGAAGCCAAAGCAAAAACAACACCCAGCTGTGGATGTGACTGGTGATAGAACCAAGGTCCGATGCTGTAAAGAGCAATATTGCATAGGAACCTGGAATGTTAGGTCCATGAATCAAGGCTTATTATAAGAATCAATTTAGAAAGCAAAGCTTCCCCGCATTGTGCCAGGCTCAGAGTGGCCACTCATTCGTTCATCGATTCACTGCTTCTGTACCTACAAGCTTTCTTCGTTTTCCCAGCTCCTGCTGCTCTTCGTCTCTGAAATCTCTTTTCTCCCTACAAGGTTGCCTCCCGGGGATCTTCCTTCTATCCCATCTCCATTTTTCCAGGCTGTTCGGATCCTCTCTGTTAGAAGCCACACGGATACCTCCCTCTCCCCCCCACATACACCCTACCTGGCGGGAGTACCCTCAGCACAGCAGCAGCACAGCAAAGAAACTGCCCCAGCAAGCTCCAGACCTGAGTCTACCTCAGCCCTTGTTCTCGCCCCCACTCTCAGCCTGGCTCCCAGATTGAGTTGTATCTATCTGTCCTCTTTCTGATTGGCTGTTTTCGTTCTGCTGGAAGTCATGGGTCTTGGACCCCTTTTCCGCGAATCAGTGGTTGCAGCTGCCCAAGCCTCAACCCCAGCACTCGGCCCTTGCAGTGAACGCTCCTGTTGAGTGCAGCAGAATAACTCCGGGTTCGGAGTCAATCTTTTTTGGACGGCAGCGGGGAAAAGAGCGCATAAATGAATTGAAGACTTCTGTGAAGACCGCCGGTGAAGGAGGAGGGAGGGAGGTGCAGAGCGCTGTCCCCGCCTGCCCGCCCCGAGCGATGGGAAGATGAAACGGGTAAGGGCCCTCGCCCGCGCCCTCCTTCCCGGAGAGAGGGGCGCCCCGAGTCCCGGCGGACGCCGGCCGCTGCGCTTCCCTCTCCTTGTCCGGGAACAGCTGTTGGCTTCCGGGAGCGCTGGGCTGAATCGCAGCAGCTGCGGCTCCCCGCGTCCTTTCCGTGGGGAGCATCTGCGGACCGCCCTGGGATGGGGGTGAGCCACGGGTGGGACTTAGAGCCTGATCCTTTTAGGGTGAGGACACTCCACGGGCGAGTGTCCTCAGTCTTGCGAATGCCCTGTCTCTGCCCAGCTGGCAGCCTAGGACAGGTTGGCAAACCTTCGTCGCTTGGAGGTTTAGTTTTTTTTATTAATTTAAGGGATTTCCCAACGGGAAATTCTGAGAAATCCTGTTGAGGATACTGGGAAGAAAACCTTGAGATTGTTCCATACTGCCCATTTTGCTGAACATGTAGGAATCCTTGTCGGAATTGCCTTTCCTCGCCCCCTATTTACGTTATCACATATGTTAATGCATGGAAAAATAAGGTTTGGAAAGATCGAATGCTCATCTTTGAGTAATAGGATTATGGTCATTCAAACATTTTCTTATCTATTATTTCTAGTCCATCCCAAACACCATGAAATGTACCTTTTCTTTATTAAAGTATTTTAATTAGCAATAGGCTAATTTTAATGTCAATTTGATATGCGGATCCTAGTTTGAGATTTTCAACAAGGGAGAATAATTTTTTAGAGCATTTGGAGGGAAGGTTCCACTCCCCCCAGCTATTGATAACCTTGATTCCGCAGAATGAGACCATGACATCTGGTCCATCACTTCATGGTGTCACGCGAGTGTACGTTCCTCGATTCTTTGTCTCGTCACAACAAATATTTGAAGTGATGGACATTAAAGCCCCCTCGGAGTGTCACAGGTCTTGGATAGAGCGTGTTACAGCTTTCAGGTCTCGAATGGACCATGTTATAGCTCTTAGACAAATCAGTGTTACAACTCAGTGTTATAGCTCTATTTTATTTAGAAGATAGCAGGAAAATCCTTCTTCGAGGCATGAGAGCACGTCAATTCAAAGACACGAGGAGAAGAGCGCCCCAGCGCTTGCGGGGCGGGGGGCGGGGAGAGAGAGAGCTAGCTTTGGCTCCTCTTTTTATATGTTTCTCTCTCCCTGGGCCTGTCCTATGTAAATTGGGCCAGCCAGGAGTGTTGTTTGTTTTCCCTGAGGTCCTCACTCCTGTCCTCGGACCTTCTTTTGTTCTATTTTCATGGGCTTTTCCCTTCCTTGTCTGGTAGCCACCGCCATTTTGGACTCTTTTTCCCTGTTCTACCTGCCTAACATTCCCCCCTCAAGAGATGGAGGCCGAATTCTTTGGGAATAGGGGCGTCAAGGTCTTTCTGGCTACTTCCTGCTGAACTGGGACGGCCAGGGGTATTGGGCCTCCCCCTCTTGCTAGTCTCAAGCCTCTGGGTCCTTATGGCGGTGTGCATCTAATGGCGTGTGATACTTTCCGTGGCCAGCTGTAGATTTATATCTCTGTTGAACTGGCACTGCATGTTGTAGCTTGTTGACCTGGGCAGAGACAAAACAGGTCAGACAATTGACAATACATGGAGCAATCATAAGCAGCATCAATATGGCATAACAAAGACTAGTAGGGGCATTAGTCAATTTTAAATTCACATCGCCAGGGTGGCTCAAGTCCCTCCTTGTTCAGGGATCAGAAGATCTATCTCCTGTCTGTTTTGGAGTACTATGTCTACCAAGCTGTGTTGGCTCTTTAGAGCTATTCTGAGAAATCTTATCTCCAGAAACCAGATTTTGAGGGTGTTGATTAGAATGGCACTCATTGGTAGTCCTGAATAGGTATCTGAGATCTCCCAGGGGCTCACAGGTGTATTGAGTGTCCACTTCTGTTTTCTTCCACGGCTTGACTCGTGAGTAGTGAATCCAGGTGTCCTGTCCTGGTACCTTGACTGCTGTGGGGGTAGAAAGTATTACAGGGTAGGGGCCCTTCCATGTGGGCTGGAGTTGAGCCTTTGGGGATCCATCTTTCCAGACTTTAATTAGGACTTGAGTCCCTGGAGCACGTAGTGGTGACTCCTTAAAATCTTTTGGGTCCTGGTTCATACCCCACAAGTGTATATCCTGTTGGAATTGCCCAATGGCCATGGTATAAGACTGGAGGGTCTGAACCTCTGGATCTAGGAAGAGGTCATTGACATAAACAAAAGGTCTCCCATATAGCATCTCATAAGGACTAAGACCAACCTGTTCCTTAGGGGCAATGCGGGTATGGAGGAGAGCTATTGGTAAAGCCTCCTTCCATCCCAGGGAGGTCTCCTGGGTTATCTTTTTTATCGCTGATTTTAAGAATTGGGCTCTTTCTATTTTTCCTGAAGACTGAGGCCTCCAGGCACAATGGAGATAGTAAGTAATGCCCAATGCTTTCGAGACCCCTTGGGTGACCTTAGAAGTAAATGATGTCCCATTGTCACTTTGTAATGACCTGGGCAGACCAAATCTTGGAATGATTTCATGGAGCAGTTTTTTTTTACCACCTCCTCAGCCTTCTCAGTCTGTGTGGGAAAGCCTTTAATCCATCCTGTGAATGTATCTATCATGACTAATAGGTATTTATACCCTTGAGAAACTGGCATCTGGGTGAAGTCCATCTGCCAGTCCTCTCCTGGGTAGGCCTCATGTCATTGGACGGGCTGGGCCAGCTGGGGTCTTCGAGCTCCTTGGGGTTTGTTTAATTGGCAAGTGGGACAAGAGGAGACCACCTGTCTTATAGTTGTTTGGAAGCCTGTTCCCCTGAAGGACTTTTCTAGTAATCTTTGGAGGGTCTTTTCTCCTAAATAAGTAGTGGCATTTAAGGAGTTAACCAACTTCCACTGGAGGTTCCCAGGCAGAAAAAGGAGTCCCTCCTTTTGGGACTACCCCATATGATCTTCTTGAAAGCCCTCGCTCTTAGCTTTAAGAGTCTCACCTTCAGTATATGAAGGAGTTTCTGGCAAATTAGTCTGTGGAACTAAGGTGGCAATCCCTATTAGGTCATGGTTCTGTAATGCTGCTCTCCTAGCTGCCTGATCAGCTGCTTGGTTCCCTCATGCCACTTCTGTGCTCCCTTTTTGGTGTCCTTTACAGTGGGAGGCTGAAACCTCAGTGGGCAGATGGACTGCCTCCAGGAGTCAAAGAATCTGATCACCATATTTGATTGGGGACACTCAGGTGGTCAAGTGGCCCCTTTCTTTTCAAATAGCCTCATGTGCATGTAGCACCAGAAAGGCATACTTGGAATCAGTGTAAATGGCTATTCTTTTTCCTTTTCCCAGATCTAAAGCTCGAGTCAGGGCTATGAGCTCAGCTAATTGGGCTGAAGTACCTGGTGGCAGAGGCTTAGCCTCTATGGTCTCAAAATTGGAAACTACTGCATACCTGGCTCTTCTTTTTCCATTCAAGACAAAGCTGCTTCCATCAGTGTACCAGATTTCCTCAGGATTGGTCAGAGGATCTGACAATCCCTCTCAGGGTTTTGTCCAGTGGTCCAAGGTTTCTAGACAAGAGTGAAAGGGGGAGAGAGCCCTCGGGTGTAGGCAGGAGGGTGGCTGGGTTAAGAACCTCACAAGGGGATATAGTGAGGCCTGGGTTTTCCATCAGCATTACTTGATATCTGAGGATCCTTTGATCAGACATACATAAGTGGCCTCTCCCATTTAGGAGACCATCCCAGGACTTCAGTCTCAGCGCCAGCGGATGACAGGGCAGGGAGCGCATCGGGCCAGAGGTGCACTTTCTGATCAGTGAGGTGGGTCATTGGCAGAAAGAGCCAGAACTTCTGGCTGGGGGCTCATGAGTCACCTTGAGGAAGGCAGTCTGCATCTTCTTCCAGTTGGTAGTTCTCTGCCATAAGAGAGATAAGCCTTGTTTGGTTGTGACTTCAAGGTCATGGCACTGGAGGAGGCAGGTGTGTGTGCATGAGTGTGTCAAAGAGAGGAGATGGACTAAACAGTTAAAATCGGCTGCTGGCTGCTGAACGAGGGCGTCTCGGGGTTCGGGCTGAGATTCTCAGCCAAAAAGGTAGCAAGAGAGACAATTGGAAGCTGGATCTACTGCTGTAGCCTCTGGACAGGCTGCCTTTAGAATGTTCTGGGAAAGAAAGTTTTTCCTCCAGCTGACGTGGCCTGCGTGTGCTCCGCCAGCCTCGATGGTCAGAGCTGTCTGGGGCTCGGCCTGTGCTCGAGGCCTTGTTGGGAGCGAGATGAGCCCCTGAGGGAAGAAGCAGTTAGTACTTAGGGGCCTCACAGCATAATCTTCAGGGCATATTAATCCCACCCAGGTAACAAGTGTAACCCTGAAGAACTTCTAATTCTGAGTCATCGTCCCCATGAACTCTGATGACAAAGAGCTGAAGCCTCCTCTTCTCTGCGGAGCTGTATTAGTATATACATACTGTGAGTCATACCCCATCCTGTCTTTGTAACAGTTCACTGTGCGTCTGTTCCACACACGTGGTAATTGTATTCCTCTCCTGGGGGCTGCCCCTGACCGGGGGTGGTCAGCACTCCTGAGGAGGGGGCAGACCTGGGCCTTGGCGCAGGCACGTGGGGGTCCATCCAGGTGGGGCGAGGCTGTCAGAAGGGGAGGAGGGTGACCGGAGCTCAGTGGCACTCACAGTGAGATAGTGCCTGGCGGCTGTGGTGTCCCAGAAGGCTGACCTTTTCGCTCCTCCTTTGCTCCTGTCCTGATGGTGTGTGTGTGTGGGGAGCACTGTGCGTGACCGGAGCCCCTGTCCTCGTCCTTGTTCAGTCGGGGATGCTGAGTGTGTGGGACTCTGGTCTTCCCCCCAGATACCAGATGCACAGGCAGGCAGATACTCAGCAGGGTGGTGTCCCTGCCTCCTCACCCCAAGGGTGTCCCCTTGTCTGTCTTGTAGAAACCCCAGGAGGGGGAGGAGGAGGAGGACAGCAAGAGCAACAAAGCCCCCACCACTGTCCAGGAGGAGCATTTCTGAGAGAGCGGAGGAGCGACTCGGGGGACTCAGACAGCCCCACCTCTCCAGCCATCACAGCTCTGCCTGTGAGCCCCACGGCCTTCACCGTAGCAGCTTCTGGGGGAACTGGGAGGAACATCTGTGTCTTGTAGGACAGCACATCTGCCTTCTGGAAGCCACTCCAGAGCTTGCCCTGTCTCTGTGGGGGAGATGCCCTTTCCACCACACAGGTTGGAGCCCCGCCCTCACCCTGCAGGTTCTGGGAGCTGGGGGCCAGAGAGAATCCTGGAGTCAGTCCTGGCTGCTGCCTCACCTTCCTGCTCCAGTCCCCTCTCTAGGGGGATGTTCTCCAGAGGAAGGGCGAGCCCAGCCCACTGTCTGTGTCCTTCACTGCAGACTCACCTGGATCATTGCCCCGGTGAACTCCAAGGGTCTCCCAAGAGATGAAAGGAAAGAAGGAGTGGGGGGCCTTGATGGACTCGGGTCTGC
The DNA here is from genome assembly GCA_006410935.1 of Redunca redunca. Taxonomy (NCBI): domain Eukaryota; kingdom Metazoa; phylum Chordata; class Mammalia; order Artiodactyla; family Bovidae; genus Redunca; species Redunca redunca. Next base: position 105,791 of record SJYQ01095257.1, read on the forward strand.
TGGATTAGGTAAGTGCGTCTACCTCTGGTGGGGACAGTGTTTGCAGCCCCAAACCCTCTCCTCACCCCTTCTCCACCAACAATCCTTTCTCAGACACCCTGAATTTAAAGGGACTCCTTTCAACCAGCCCAAGCTGACCGCCCCTCCTCGCCTGCATCTGGCTCTACTCAATGGCTTGGGGAGGACTGCCTCACAATAAGACGTTGTGCCAGTTCTCCTGTGCCCTGAGCTCTATAATCAAGACGCCTGTGCTGTTTAGTTGTGCCCACTGCCTTGGCCTCAGCGCCTTGGAGTTGCCTGGGTGGCAGCGGTGCTTGGGCCAGGACCCGAGGTGAGCCCGCGGTGTCTGTGTCTGTGCACAGATCCTCTGTACAGAAGAAAAGTCAAACTTCTGGTAGGAGGACCGAGTTAGGGGTGGGATGGAAGTGGACAGTGATGGTGTTTTACTTTTGATGAGGCCAAAGTGTTTACTCTTCAGTCCCTTAAAATGCATAAACAAAATGCTTACTGAAACCATTGTTTCATTTTAAAAACATAATTAGTCATTTTCTACTTGTTAATATCAGATGATCAAGGCAGCAATAGATTCTCCATGTGGTCTGCCTTGTCATTTGTTGGGGCAGAGACAGGATTGGGGGTGGGAATGGGAAGGAGGGGTGGGGGCTCCATACCATGAGAGGTGGTCCTCTGCTGCATAGATGTTGCCATCGACTGGGTTATTTTTAAGATGAGGTTGCAGAGGTTACACCTGGCCTATCTGGGGACTGCAACTCAGTGCCTAACATGGGACTGGGACTGCTTTCCACACAGCATCCACTAGAGGACAGTGTGCCTGCTGCCAAGCGAGGACAGCGCCACCCGAGGGTGGCTGCTGCCAGGAGCCCACTGTGGTTTCTGGCTGTATATCCCAGGGTGGCTGGTGTGTCTGTCCTACAAGCACAGCAGTCACGCAGCAGACTGTCTGGGCCGGAATCCAGTGTTGTTTTCTGCAGTTCTGGATTGTTCCCCTTCCTGTCACTCTTCCCTTCGTAAGGCATTCACCTTATGTGCGTTACGAGAGTGAGCTGCGGTCATTGCTTTCCTGGACATTTCTTCTCTAGCGAGCTGACTGCGTCTGGGGCACTCTGATCCTATCTGTCAGCAATCCTTAGTCGGACAAACAACATTAGGATTCCACTTTAAATCACCTGGGAAGGGGCCAAGCCTGGGCTGTTTGAGAAACCGAATAGCCAGAGTGTCTGCCAAATGCCCTGTAGCGTCTCTGTAGATCCTCTGGGATCTTGCCTTTATTTATCAGGAATCACACTTCCTCGAGGCATGCCGAGGAGATCCATATCTCTTGTGCTTGCATTCATTCCTTTCTGAGGTGGGCTCCCTGCAGACTGCCACCCGAACATTAACTCTCTGTAAGATCATTGCTTTTCTTACTGCCTCCTACAATGGCTGGTAAGGGAAAGATAGTTTGTACCACGGAGCTCTTTTTCTAGGAGGGGACATGAGGCCTGGAATTGCTATAACCACTTTTGGTGCCATAATGGAAGCCAGCCTGTGGATGAAGCCAACGCCGGAGGGCACAGTCAAAAGAACGCCAGAGAAATGGAACCGAGTCCTGATCAAACCATTCCCGAACCCTATAACCTCTTTTCAGTTTTGTCAGCCAATGTTATCTTTATCGATTCAGCTCGTTTAAGGAAGATTTTGTTCCTTTCACCTAAAGAGCCTTAACTGGTTGGGAATGCCCTTCACAAGCCCCCTGCTCCCTTTCCAACTCCTACCTTTCACTGAGGAACGTCACCATCCTGTAGTTCAGTGACCTTAGTCCTTGAACAAGCCTAAGTGCGGCTAGGTCTGCCCTAGATACTGCCTCACATATGAAGACACACGACGCCTGTGACTCAACTCAGATCCCACCTCCTCAGAGAGGCTTTTCCCAGTGATCTAAGTTCTGTACCTCCCTCCTCTTCCGAATCATGGTACCTGGTTTTTTAGAGTCTTAGCACTGCCTGGGTTGTTCTTTCAGGTGTGGGCTTGTTGACAGTCTGTTTCCTGACTACAGGGACATTGCCTGGGTCATTCATGATTCCTTCCCAAGTGTCTGGCATGGAGTAAGTGTTCAGTAAGCACTCGCTGAAGTAGCGAATGGGTTCTTCCATCTGTACACTGTGCATGAGGGTTCTGCCAGTGTGGAGGGGCTCAGGGTTGTGTCTGGATGGCAGCCGTCTGCTCCAGTGCCTTGTCCTTGGGCTCCGGTGCTCTTTTCATGCTCATACAGCTGTTTCCTCTATGTTAAAATAGTCGAGAGTTAAAAATGAAAGGAAAAAGGCGGAAGGCTGGAAAAGTGGTCCTGGAAGAGGCTGTGGGTTGCGGAAGTGCACACAGTGGTCTTCGGATATACTGGCAGTCTCTTGATTTGGATGGAGATACAGAGTACTCATTCTAAAATGATTCTTTACATACATTTAAATGGTAGTGACTGCCTGTATGCATGTTATATCGTAAATTTTAAATTAAAGAAAGAAAACCCCAAATGTGAAAGGCTAGATGTGGATGATGGAGCAGAAATGAAACTGAAGAACATGGGGACGGAAGACGCAAGCAAAGGCAGGAGATGAAGTCTTGGACATGGGGATGTTGGCCTCAGTTTCTCTTCTTCTGTCTGGATCCTGGTTCTGCTTCTAGGTGCTGGAGCCCCACTAGCATGCCCAGGATTGAGATACCTTAAATACAGACAGACAAGATTAGTGGCTGACCTAAGCACCATGCTTTCTTAGATTACTTGTATAAGGCTTGTCCTTAGAGCTGGGACAGCTCCTGTGGGAGTTCCATGGTCACTCGATGCTTACTTGCTATCGTGAGGATTTCCAGGATGAAAATTGTGGGAGCCACCGTCCCAAAAACAAACAACTCAAAGAGAAAGTGCCCCATGCCGATGAAGAAGGTCCAGAGCGTGATGTAGTAGAGCCTACAGGGAAACACACAGAAATGGGATGGAAGTTTCAGCTTCTCCAGTGCAGAGGAAGTGGTCAGACTTGAAACACACAAATCAAAACCCAGGAAATGACTATGGCTAAAGAAAAAGGAGACTTGGTCCTGCAAAAGACCTGGTTGCTTGATCACATCAATTTTCCTCATGTCTAGGGCAAAACTGAAGCTTTGAGCTGCTAAATCAAGGAGAATGACCCAGCAGAGTGCCTTTGCAAGTCTTAGCAAGGTGGTGAAACCAGTGATAGCAAAGCAGAGTCTGGGGTATCAATCACATTTCCATATTCTACTTGCTCAAATTGTCTTTATTCTAGTCCAAGCCCACTTTGCACCTGTCTAGCCAGCGGCTGGTCAGTGCTTATCTGATGGATGCCACTGAATGAAGGGCATGAATGAGGAATGGGTAGCAAGGGAGTTTCTGAGGCTTTTACATGCTTTTGCAATATGGGCTGCATCTTAAGATACTTTGCATCTTAACCTAGCAAAATGGTCAGAGGGAGGGCACAGTAATAACCTCACAGGAAGAGAATTTGTTCCTCAGTTTTGATAAGAGGATGGAGAAGACAGAAGTTATAGGAAGATGGACCACTTTGATAGCTGGTATCTTTCTGCTTTCTGAAATTTACAAATTATAAAATATTTCAAAAATACAAAAAATCATACATAATAGAATTTACCCCTATTCAACCAATGCCCTACTCCATCAAATCTCATTATCTTGACATGTTTGCTTCAGATACTTTTCCTAAGAAATAAAATATTACAGATTTCAGTCAAAACTTCCTGTGGATCCTTTTCCACCCTGATCCCATTCTCCTGCCTCCTTTCTCCCCAGAAGGAACTAACATCTTAAGATTGATTTTATTTTTCCTATGCATATTTTTAAATGTGTGTTTACTAAATATTCCTATGCATATTTAGTAAACGTGTGTATGGAGTTGATGTCTTTTTTTTTTAAGTGAAAATAGGTTTCTTTAGAGAAATACACATTGAATGGGCAGAATGCAGACTGTCTCAGAAAGTAAGAGGAGCTGGGAATTGATTTCAAGTTTCTGGTTAGGGAGGGGATGGAATCAGAGAGCATATCAGAAGCACATGGACTGAAATCCCAGGGTTTAAAAAAAAGGTTGGAAATAGAAGTCAGCATTTCCGGCTGTCCTGTGTTGGGTGAAGGGGTAGTGAATGGGTAAGAGAGGTAAAGATAAATCTCAGCTGTCTCGGCTCATCCTCAAAGCACAAAAAACAAAATATACACCCCTTCTACTTGTCAGTAATTCTTCATCATGGTAAAGGTCGTTAAAATAATTATGCAGTCCTTACTCCCTCCCAGTCACCCTGAGAGGAAAAACAGATACACAAGTCTCATTTTATACATGAAGGGACTGAGATGCAGAGAAGGTCTATAATAAACCTGCTGCTTCAAACCTAGTTACCAACAGAAATGAGACCAGAGCTTATTTTCCAGTTTTCATTCTTGGGCCTCAGAGTGTTTCCACTAAACCATGCTACTTCCAAAAATATACGTCAGTGTAGAACAAGTAAACCATAGTTTCAGGTTCAAGAATAGGAAAAAATAAAGATGAATAGATTACAGTGCTAACAGCCCTCAAATCCCACTTGTCCTGGTCTTCCTCAATTTAAAGGAAGCGAGTCTCTAATACACAAATCTATAAAATCAGCAACAAAAATCACTGCTTCCCCGGGCTACTAGGAGGAGACTTAATCAATGTCATGGGGAAGCATGTGGTATAAAAAGAGGGGCTCAATAAATATCACCTTCTTCTCTCTTGCCCAGGTGCTGAGAGTCTGGCTAACACAAAAGTATTTTAGTATGACTCTTGGTGGCCTCACTTGGGGACCTGAGCAAAGATCCCACCTTGATTGCGGGAAGAAAGCGCGAGCCCCCTCCAGTGGCCAGTTTAGATTACAACACTGTCTAGCCCAGGGGCTGCAACTGCCTGCAATTGTTCCACACTAGCAATGGCACCCCACTCCAGTACTCTTGCCTAGCAAATCCCATGGGCAGAGGACCCTGGTAGGCTGCAGTCCATGAGGTTGCTAAGAGTCAGACACGACTGACCGACTTCACTTTTACTTTTCACTTTCATGCATTGGAGAAGGAAATGGCAACCCACTCCAGTATTCTTGCCTGGAGAATCCCAGGGACGGGGATCCCTGGTGGGCTGCCGTCTATGGGGTAGCACAGAGTCAGACACGACTGAAGCGACTTAGCAGCAGCAGCAGTCTGTATGAGGGCTTCCCAGATGGCAAAGAGGTAAAGAATCTGCCTGCCAATGCAGGAACTCAAGAGATGCAGGTTTGATCCATCCCTGGGTCCGGAAGATCACTTGGAGTAGGAAATGGCAACCTGCTCCAGTATGCTTGCCTGGAAAATACCATGGACAGAGGAGCCTGGTGGGCTACAGTCCATGCGGTCGCAGAGAGTTGGACACGAGTGCAGGCACACATGCACACAATCTGTGTGAGTCCTCTGAAGAGGCAGAATACAGAATACAGAGTCCTCGGTTCTCTGTGACCCTCCTTCATGACTCTGTGTAAACACACAACCATTTACTGGTGGGCTCATGACATCATGGATCGTGATTTCTGTTCATCCCTGCCTCTCAAGGAGGAATGTGAGCATAGGCACGCCATGGCCTCTCTAAAAAGAGCAAGCACACTACCTCTTTAGTGGAAGAAAGGCTGACCCGTTAGTAAAGAAGTAGAGGGCTGTGATGCAGCCACTGGATCACAACATGACCAGTTTGCTGTGTCCATTTCAAAGATTTTTAAGCTTTAAACACGTTCAGGCCTGTGATGTTTTCTAGCCCTGGAAGGAATGGTACCTAGTAATCTTTTATTTTCACATCCTAGGTTACTGAATCAAATCATAGGCTGTATGATGGAATCATAGTCCATCATAATAGTGCTTCTTGACTCTGGGCATTTATTAGAATCAACTGAAGAAATTTTATCAAATTACCAAGACCTGGATATCAGAACAGTTAAATCATATACTATGGTGGTGGGCCCAGGACACCCCTGGTATTTTCTAATTCTTGCCTTGTTGATTTTAAGGGTAAACAAGTCTTCGTGGGAGGAACACAATGGCTCTGCTTAGCACCCATTGCCAACACAGGGAGACTGGTGCTGTTCCCTCCCTTACATACGTTTTGTTGTGAATGTCGATGGCGCCGAGGCAGCGAACCACTGATGAGAGCAGCGTCCAGACTCCAAAGATCCGAGCTTGGAGGCCATTCACTGTGCATCAGAAACAAGCAGGAGTGTTGAGAAGGGTGCGTCAGGGTTCCCTCCAGACTCCTCCAGCTTCACTGGAGGAGTCAGAGAGCTGAGCCTGCGATGCCCTTGGCTGGGCAAAGTACAGGCTCTGACGCTGCACGTGGGAACTAGTAGGAATGGAAAGAATTCCAGAAGGAAAGTTGGTTCAGCCCCTCTTCAAACACCTACAGTTGGCTGGGCAAATTCCAAGAATAAAAACCCAACAAACAGCCCACTTCAGTAGTAGCTCCTGGGTTAGTGGTTTCTGGGTCTCCCTGGAAGCCGCTCTGGTGTTGGTGAAGCCCAGTGAGTCTGAGTCAGGATAAGTGTGGGGGAACATGGTGGCAAGTGGTCTGTCAATGCAAGATGCCTAGGAGATCAGCAGACTTCCAGTGAGGCTGATACAGGACAGAACACAGAAATACTGAGCCCTGTCTAGACACCCACACCTGGTCTTCAAGAGACCCAGGTTCCCGGGTCTCCTGAATTCAGATCTATGTCACGTGAACGAAGCCCTAAGGAGGCTGGTTTCCTGTGCATGTGGGAAGGGAGCAAAGCTCCGTGTTAGCCGGGGCCACTCTGCTCTTGCTAGCTTCATTCTGGCACTGCTGTGCTAAATATCTTGTCCAGAGTGTTTAAGTCATGGTCCATCATAACAATGCTTCTTAACCCTGGGCATTTATTAGACTCAACTGACGAAATTTTATCAAATTACCAAGACCTGGATACCAGATCAGTTAAATCATATACTATGGAGGTGGGCCCAGGACACCCCTGGTATTTTTGAAAGCCTTGCCTTGTTGATTTTAGCGTACCGGTACTGATCTACGGTGAAAAGCAAGGATACTTCCTTTGCTGGTCTCCTGAGCAAGAGAAATTTTAAGGGACAAGACTCACAACCGAAATGTCTTTCAGCATTTTCCTTTAAGGATTTTCCAGCCTTTGGAAAACCAGACAGCGACACTAAATTCACAACCCCAAAGATCTTTAGATGGTAGTCATTTTGAGAAAAAAATGCCATATCCCAAACTAAAATATAGCGGTTAGTCCTGGAGAGGTATATTCTTTTTTTCTCTTTTTACATTCTTTATAAAGCATTTTGATAGCGCTTCTGATGAAACAACAGGAAATTTCTCTTTTCTATTTCTATACATCTCTTTATGAGTGAGAACTGAAAATGGAGTGTCTCAGTAATCTAACCAGAGTAGGCATCAGGTGCAGTTCTTCTACCGGATGCTCCAGGGTCCTGCTAACACCAGCAAAGTCCCAGGAGGTCACGAGGGACCTATTTCCGAGCTGTGTGTGCATGCAGGCCTGCAGAGGCGTGCACACACACAGTTCTGCTCACCTATATGCCTTTCGACAAATCACATAACCTCTGGGCTTTTCTGTCTCAATTTTAAATTCAAAGGGCTGGAACAGATGACCTCAAAAACCCTGTGAATCTATACAGAGTTCCTGGACCACTGGAGGACAGCACTGGAGGGTGAAAACTGGAATTGTTCCACCCACTTTTCCAGGTTCTCTAAGCCTATTATACTTGAGCTTTGTTCAAAGTGAGCCTTAGGCTTCTTACTTTCATGTTATACCCAGATGCTGCAGAAATGTGAGCTAGGTCAGAGCCTGAATTTGGGTTATCTATAAATGTGACAGAATTGTCGCTACTATGAAATGGTGCTGCAGCTCAAGTCACCCTACGTATCAAAGGAAGGAAGTGCAAGCTGAAATGTACAACCACTCTCCAGCAGAGAGGCTCAGGATGCGGGGGAAAGCCATCAGGGCCCTGCGGAAGTTCATGTGGGAAACCAAGCGGGAGGGATTTTGGTATCTTTTCAGGGTCTGTGTCATGGTTTGAGAAGACCTTAGATTAGTAATTCTCCACATGCAATGTAGGGTATAAACGATTCGCCCCATGACCTGATTTCTGAAAGAAGCAACAGGAAAACTTCTTCATGGCTTCCTCATCAGGTATCAGAGTCATCAGAAGTCTGTTTCCTCACATGTCCTTGTAATGGTATTTGCACAGACCAGCTGCCAAGGGCAGTGTAAAACGAAGGGAAAGGTATTCAGAGAAGCTTGCAGGCAAAATGGACCAAGTGTTATCCACCACGTAGTGGCTTAGGATCACTAGCTTATACAGCATCAGAATCACCTGGGAAGTTTCTAAAAAGAACTTCCTGTGACACATCCAGGGGGGGAAAGATTCAGTAAGTAGGTCTGGACAGGGAATTGGCCACTTACGCTTTGTCTGGTTTTAGTTTTTCGCAGTTATTGTGATGTACAGCCAGGTCTGGGGACCACCATTTAGGCCACTCCCACAAGGGATGCAGGTCTTTGCTTTCTTACCCAGGTCTGGCTTGCCAGTATAGAGTTTTTCATAGAGAAAGGTGTGGTCTCGGAAGCTCTGCAGCGAGTGACCCACGGCTAGGATAGACGTCATTATCAGCCAGCTTCGTAATACGTTCAGGACTCGGCTCATGGCTCCCTCCAACCTGAGAGGGCTTTTTGCCTTGGAAACAAAAGCAAAGGGCAGGAGACAACAGATGGTTACTGTGCTTCAACCATAAGCTCTGTAGTTAACCTCTGTCCCATTCATGAGGGCTGTATCAATCTTACTTTATCAGCCATTTCATAAACTCCTCTCCCAAGTGCCAGAGGCTCATCTATCCCCATGCACCCTTCATACGGTTGGCACTTTGCCTTTGAATATCTACCTTAACTCAAAGTGTGCTGACAAGAGTAATAAAAAAAAAAAAGGCTAAATAATGCAGTGGGTGGAAATGACAGACCCTGTGGAAAAAATGGAAAGAAAGGAAACAGAGGAGAGGGAGGTGTCCAAACATCACTACAAAGAAATAAAATGGACTCTAATGAATGACTTATGGAAATTGGTCTCAATATTTCATCATACTAATGGCGAGTTAACAGTATACTGTACAACAAGTAGCACCATGCTTATTTCTGGCTAAGGAATTTCTCCAAAATATTAGCCTAAAGCAGAACTCTCTTCTCTTGGCTGAAATCAGACCCCTGGGATCTTTACTTCTAACCTGGTGCTTCACGTCATTCTTCTGTACTGCAAGTACCTCAAAGGTAATTGTAACTCTACTCACAGATACCTGCCTGGCTACTGCTGATCGATCCTTCCCAGCACAGAGAAGTCTTGCGCGTCTGAGTGGCATCTATGGCTTGAGGGAAGTATTTACATGCTTTAAGTTTTCTCTACTTTGGTTCACAGGGATTCCATGTTCCATAAATTAGGAAAACAATATACAAGTTAAAAATAAATAAATTGTGGTGACTTGAGAAATAGAAAATTAGATGGAGAAGGAACAGCTATGTTGGTGTTGGGTTGCAGAAGAAATTACAGTTATTGATTATTTGTATACACCATGTGCTGTGCCAAAAACCTATCTATTATCTCACTGAATCCTTAAACACATTCGGGAGACACTATTAATATTTCCACTTTACAGATGAGGGCTGGCACAGAGATGTTAAGTGACTTGCTTGAGGTTACACAGTCAACAGGTAAAAGAGCTGAGATACAAAGCATGGTCTGTGGGTCTCTAAGATGGTCTCACTGAGCCTATTCTGATGAAGTTTCCATTTTTGAGAGGTAAGCAAACCATAGCCACTTGTCTTCAGTGGTATAGAAAATACCATCGGGGTATGTAGTTTTTATTTAAAAAACAGAACAAAATGTTAGATCAACGCTTGCTGAGCACTGATTCAAATTATCTTGGCTTAAATAAAAACCATGCAGATAGAAATCTAATCATGGAATTGATTCTTCCCATCTTTGGTATGTGACCCATGGTTTATCTACTGTCTGGTTAACTTCTTTGGCCTGAAGTGGCAATAAATCTTCAGGCTTCCTTTGTCCCTTTGACAGTAGGCCTTTTGTTATAGTCCTACATTACTCAGCTGAAACAAATATTAACATCAGTAATGGCTCAAGGCAGTGTGACACACCAAAAAACAAAGAAAGTTCCAGAGGTAGAAGGGCCAATGGACGGAAATCTTAGTGCAAATGGGTCACAAAAGTGGACTCTGTCAAAGTCCAGAGAGATTGAAGCTCTAATGGAATCACGAGCAGTTCCAGCATGGGCCAAGACACACACACTCCCCTCCCCTCCCCTCCTCCTTGTTTTCTCTCCCTCCCCCAGTAGGAGACTTAGGCTCTCAGGGTCAGAAAAGCTGCATGGATGGCCTCCCTCTTCAACAGAACTTATGCCCATTTCACAGAAGCTCTCGGAAACTCCAGAAGATAGCTGGTGAAGGCAGAGCCTGAGCGCTCTTCCAAATTGCTCTGCCAGTCCCTCAGCATGGCCTCAACGCTTTTGAGGGCTTCTGAAAGAATCCAACATGTATTCCCCAATTTTGCCCTGACCCAGGCCAGGAAAGGTGTGGTGTTTAGTAGAGTCAAGAGTGAGAGGTTCTTTTCCTGGTCTCACTATTCATTAGCTGTGTGACCACGGGCAAGTAATTCACACTTTACAGCTCAAGTTTCCTTACCTGCAAAATGAAGATTAAAATTACCTATTCCAAGGCTTATTATAAGAATCAATTTAGAAAGCAAAGCTTCCCCGCATTGTGCCAGGCTCAGAGTGGCCACTCATTCGATTCACTGCTTCTGTACCTACAAGCTTTCTTCGTTTTCCCAGCTCCTGCTGCTCTTCGTCTCTGAAATCTCTTTTCTCCCTACAAGGTTGCCTCCCGGGGATCTTCCTTCTATCTTATTTCCATTTTTCTAGGCTGTGCGGATCCTCTCTGTTAGAAGCCACACGGATACCTCCCTCTCCCCCCCACATACACCCTACCTGGCGGGAGTACCCTCAGCACAGCAGCAGCACAGCAAAGAAACTGCCCCAGCAAGCTCCAGACCTGAGTCTACCTCAGCCCTTGTTCTCGCCCCGACTCCGCCTGGCTCCCAGATTGGGGCGTATCTATCTGTCCTCTTTCTGATTGGCTGTTTTCGTTCTGCTGGAGGTCATGGGTCTTGGACCCCTTTTCTGCGAATCAGTGGTTGCAGTTGCCCAAGCCTCAACCCCAGCACTCGGCCCTTGCAGTGAACATTCCTGTTGGCATCCCTTCATCGCTTGGAGGTTTAGTTTGTTTTTTATTAATTTAAGGGACTTCCCAAAATGTTGGGAAATTCTGAGAAATCCTGTTGGGGATACTCGGAAGAAAACCTTGAGATTGTTCCATACCGCCCATTTCGCTGAACATGTGTAGGGGATCCTTGTCGGAACTGGCTTTCCTCGCCCCCTATTTACGTTATCACATATGTTAATGCATAGAAAAATAAGGTTTGGAAAGATCGAATGCTCATCTTTGAGTAATAGGATTATGGTCATAGTTCAAAAGCATCTATTCTTCATCGCTCAGCTTTCTTCATATTCCAACTCTCACATCCATACCTGACTACTGGAAAAACGATATCTTTGACTAGATGGACCTTTGTTGACAAAGTAATGTCTCTGCTTTTTAATATGTTATCTATGTTGGTCATAACTTTTCTTCCAAGGAGCAAGCATCTTTTAATTTCATGGCTGCAGTCACCATCTGCAGTGATTTTGGAGCCCAGAAAAATAAAGTCAGCTACTGTTTCCACTGTTTCCCCATCTATTTGCCGTGAGGTGTTGCGATCGGATGCCATGATCTTAGTTTTCTGAATATTGAGTTTTAAGCCAACTTTTTCACTGTCTTTCACTTTCATCAAGAGGATCCTTAGTTCTTTTTTACTTTCTGCCATAAGAATGGTGTCATCTGCATATCTGAGGTTGTTGATATTTCTCCTGGCAATCTTGAATCCAGCTTGTGCTTCATCCAGCTCAGCATTTCTTATGATGTACTCTGCATATAAGTTAAATAAACAGGGTGACAATATACAGCCTTGACGTACTCCTTTCCTGATTTGGAACCAGTCTGTTGTTCCATGTCCAGATCTAACTGTTGCTTTCTGCCCTGCATACAGGTTTCTCAAGAGGCAGGTCAGGTGGTCTGGTATTCCCATCTCTTATAGAATTTTCCACAGTTTGTTGTGATCCACACAGTCAGTGGCTTTTGCATAGTCAAGAAAACAGAAGTAGACGTTTTTCTGGAACTCTCTTGCTTTTCCGATGATCCAGCAGATGTTGGCAATTTGATCTCTGATTCCTCTGCCTTTTCTAAATCCAGCTGAACTTCTGGAAGGTCATGGTTCACGTACTGTTGAAGCCTGGCTTGGAGAAATTTGAGTATTACTTTACAAGCCTATGAATCAGTGCAGTTGTGCAATAGTTTCAGCATTCTTTGGCATTGCCTTTCTTTGGGACTGGGATGAAAACTGACCTTTTCCAGTCCTGTGGCCACTGCTGTGTTTTCCAAATTTGCTGGCATATTGAATGCAGCACTTTCACAGCATCATCTTTAAGGATTTGAAATAGCTCAGCTGGAATTCTTGCCTGGAGAACCCCATAAATAGTATGAATAGTATGAAAAAGCACCACCTTAAACATCTGTAAAATGGGGCAAATTATTCCTATGATCCCTTTCAACTTTTTTTTTCTTCACTATATTTCTAAGTCAGAAGATAGAGGAGAAAATAGGTAGCTTAAACTATCAAGCTTTAGATAGAAACTTTGGAAACTAACTAAAGTTCCTTGTCAATCCACCTCTAGCTGCAAACTTGCACCAGTGTGCCTTAGCACCTACAGATGATGCATTACTGATAAAAGGTAAAAATGTTTGAAACAAGTCAGGAACACAATAAGTACACACAACTGACAAGGGCCAAGGCCTGAATCATACTATGTGTAGAAAGCCACATCCCTGACAGAGAATCTTTTCACTTAAAACTTCTGAAAAGAGAAAACAGGTAGCCAATGAATCGTTAATTCAGTAAATGAAGTCGCTCAGTTGTGTCCGACTCTTTGTGACCCATGGACTCTAGCCCACCAAGCTCCTCCGTCCATGGGATTCTCCAGGCAAGAATAATGGAGTGGGTTGCCATTGTAGCTAAAAACACTTAGGCAGGCGCTGCATTGTCACTAAAGGCATGTTCCCACCAGTTGGCGATAAAGGAAAAGATTCAAAATGATTCAGTTCAGTTCAGTTCAGTCTCTCATTCGTGTTCGACTCTTTGCATCCCCATGAACTGCAGCATGCCAGGCCTCCCTGTCCATCACCAGCTCCCGGAGTCCACCCAAACCCATGTTCATTGAGTCGGTGATGCCATCCAGCCATCTCATCCTCTGTCGTCACCTTCTCCTCCTGCCCTTAATCTTTCCCAGCATCAGGGTCTTTTCAAGTGAGTCAGCTCTTCGCATCAGGTGGCCAAAGTATTGGAGTTACAGTTTCAACATCAGTCCTACCAATGAACATCCAGGACTGATCTCCTTTAGAATGGACTGGTTGGATTTCCTTCCAGTCCAAGGGACTCTCAAGAGTCTTCTCCAACACCACAGTTCAAAAGCATCAATTCTTTGGCGCTCAGCTTTCTTTATAGTCCAACTCTCACATCCATACATGACCACTGGAAAACCAATAGCCTTGACTAGATGGACCTTTGTTGGCAAATTAATGTCTCTGCTTTTTAATATGCTGTCTACATTGGTGATGACTTTTCTTCCAAGGAGCAAGCATGTTTTAATTTCATGGCGGCAATCACCATCTGCAGTGATTTTGGAGCCCAGAAAAATAAAGTCAGCCACTGTTTCCACTGTTTCCCCATCTATTTCCCATGAAGTGATGGGGCTGGATGCCATGATCTTAGTTTTCTGACTGTTGAGCCTTAAGCAAACTTTTTCACTCTCCTCTTTCACCTTCATCAAGAGGCTCTTCAGTTTACCTTCACTTTCTGCCATAAGGGTGGTTTCATCTGCATATCTGAGGTTATTGATATTTCTCCTGGCAATCTTGATTCCAGCTTGTGCTTCTTCCAGCCCACCATTTTTCATGATGTACTCTGCATATAAGTTAAATAAACAGGGTGACAATATACAGGCTTGATGTACTCCTTCTATTTGGAACTAGTCTGTTGTTCCATGTCCAGTTCTAACTGTTGCTTCCTGGCCTGCATACAGGTTTCTCAAGAGGCAGGTCAGGTGGTCTGGGATTCCCATCTCTTTCAGAATTTTCCACAGTTGATTGTGATCCACACAGTCAAGGCTTTGGCATAGTCAATAAAGCAGAAATAGATGTTTTTCTGGAACTCTCTTGCTTTTTCAATGATCCAGCAGATGTTGGAAATTTGATCTCTGGTTCCTCTGCCTGTTCTAAAACCAGCTTGAACATCTGGAAGTTCACGGTTCACATATTGCTGAAGCCTGGCTTGGAGACTTTTGAGCATTACTTTACTAGCATGTGAGATGAGTGCAATTGTGTGGTAGTTTGAGCATTCTTTGGCATGGCCTTTCTTTGGGATTGGAATGAAAACTGACCTTTTCCGGTCCTGTGGCCACTGCTAATCAAAATGTTTAGGAAACTGAAAATTGGGACTTTAAATTTTCGTTTACACCAGAAACCAGGACATATGAAGAAATTATACTTTTAGAGACATGAAAGAACAAAAAAGTTAGATTAGTAACCAAAGTAGACTAGTTTTACGGCTTACTTTATTGAACGCCCAAGAACATTTTGGTTTTTAAAGTTATCTCATGAGGAATAGATATCATTCACTCAGCCTCCATAACTCAAAGCCTCTAAGCCTCGTTCATCCCAGTGTCTGTGCTGGAAATGCCTTCCTCACTTTCTCTGTTCACCTAATCTCACTCTCTATAGCCCAGCTCCTCTCACCACCTCCCTGGACCTTCCCCAGCTCCTGCAGCCCACAGAGTTGTATTTCTCTGAACTGTAGCACTCTCTGTATAATCATTTGTTGATGATCTTTTTAACAGATATAAAGTCAGCTTTTACAATCAGAATTAAATGCTCTTTAAGGACTAAAGAACCTATACACCAAGCGCACATTTCCACATCTATATGTATAAATTTCTAATTTGGGATCCCCAAGGAAAATATAGAAAAAGAGCCCCTTTACATTTACTATTGCAAAGAATGTCGTGTAAAACAAGGATGCCTGGACAGTTTCTAGCTCTAATGTCCAGGATTGCAAAGCAGGAATACTCTAATACAGCCTGGGGATCTGAGCAGATCTAGCAGATGTCCATGGAGAGACATCTTGGGACCAAGTCAACATCCTAGATGATTTGAGACCTTCAAAATTCCAAGAAATGTAAGCCTGTTCCTCCAAGTGTGAACAAGATTGACTTTAAGATTCCTAAAGTATAACCAAGTGTTTCATAGACATGAGCTGATGGAACATTAACAATCAAAACTCAACAGTAGGAGTTTAAAAGTAAGAGGTGCAAACGTCCATCAGTATGAACTGGGGTGAGGTGGGGTGGGATTACACCTGTATTTTCACTAACTTCTACGAGAAATTTAGCACTTCTCAATTGCGGATATAGGCAACAAACCACAGTAGTATTAGCAGTACCTGCACCTTCGACTCCATCTGAAATGACAGATTTTTTGTACCATATGACAGTTGCAGACATCTCAAAATAACATTGATATTTATCACTACTTCTGAGTTACAGCAGTTATGAAAATTGCTACTAGATCCCCTGTGATTACAGTCTTCTCATCTGGTGTGATGAGGATGGACCACAATTTGGCAAGCCTCTACCCTCAAGCCATCATTCAGTTACCAAATGGTGGCCACTCACAGTGGTGGTCCAGGTATCTGTGAGGTTCCTGGTATTCTCCACTTAAAAGTGTTAATCAGAGACGGGGAGAGAAGGACAGGGAGCTTATGCAAACTAAGCAACGATAGTCTTCATGTTGCTATCTTTAGAAAATAAAATTGAAGTTTTACCTTCTAAATGAATGATCTTGCTTATTTATACATTAACGAATTCCAGATGTATGCATTCATTAAGTCAGTCATTCAGGCAGCATGTATGTATAGAGCACTTACTAAAATAAAATTAGTTTGAGTCATCTAAAATAAAATGAAATTATGTTGAGTCATCTAAAATTCTCAATATTTTGACTGTCTTGACTTACCAAAATAGCAATTTCATATAGTTCAATCTAATACTTGTGAGCCCAGCCCCTAAGCCCACTAATAAAAGAGACAGTCATAAAGTAAAAGAAGATCTTGAATCAGAAAGACGGATGCCTGCACAAGTTAAAAATGTGGCGAAATGGCTAAGAGGCAGCACACAGAAAAAGTCACAAAAAGGCAAAGTGCCCAGAGGAAATTATCCATTTAATTATCCTGAATGAGAATGACCCAAATACATTAGTAATAACAAATCTGTATTATTTTCTATGACATAATGTGATGAAAAGCCTCTCCCCAAAGATTTACTAATGCTTCAATAATTCTTTCTAATTCAATAATATAATCTTCTACAGTATTATAAGAAATATACTTTAAAATCAATATTAAATCCGACAAGAATAATGCCTTAACAGTTGTATGGCATTTGTCATTTAAAGGTAATTTTATACACATTATTCTATTATATTCAGCCTGGGAGATACTATCCCCACTTTTCAGATGACATAGCACATGAATCCTAGTGGACTTACAGAAAACTTTAAAAACGAATCTTATCTTTAAGCCAGATTCTCTCTTTGCTCTCTGTGTCATGTAATAATATTAAAGGAGGCGAAACATCTAAGAGCTCCAAAATCCTGGAACCTAGGTCTAAATCTCAATCTATCACTTAATCTCCATGCGACCCTAAGGAAGTTCTTTGATATGTGTGGGGCTGAGCTTAGTTAAGTGGGAATAATAACATCTTCAGATGTTATTGTTAAGTGGGATACGGCAGTTAAAGCCCTTACCATCACCCATAGCAGCTACACTTAGCACTATCTTCATTCATATTCTTGTGAGAATCCAGCAATGAAGAAACTTGACTCTTATCTAAAAGAACTTGAGAAAGCCATGTGTCTCAATAGACAGCAGAATTCCAAACAGGCCTCAGAATTCTAAAGGCCTGTCCCACACTTTCTCAAATAACTTATTATTATCATCACTCTATCATCCTAAAGGCTTTGGAGAAAATAGCCAGTGTCACAGTGTTGGGAGACCTACTTTTCTTCCATATCTAAAATTTCAAAATCTCCTATGTTAGGAGCTCTGATCAGAGTTGACTAAGAGGTACTGCCTGTACCATCTAGAGTCGACGTTCACTCATGAGGCCAGAAACAGAGACTTATCTCATTTCAGACAACCGATGGTCACCCCAAAAAAGATCCCAAATTAGATCATGTATGGAGACTAAAACCAGAGTCAGATAACACCAAAGGAAGGATATGGGTAAAAGAGGATAGGAGTAAAAGAAAAGAGAACTATCTTCCAACCTGAAGGCAAAGGGTCAAAAGCAGGCTTGCTATTACTTACTCCTGGCTTACCACCTCCTCGCCCTCTGAGGATGATGCTGTTTCCTCCAGGTCCCGGGCCATCACGACTGGCATTTCCTTTAGTCTGTCTTGCAGTCAGCAGGCGGGGCCTCAGAGACCTTTCCTTGCACATTCACTGGATCAAACAGTTTGGGTGGCACAGATTCCTGCAAGAGACACAAAGGATCTGAAACGCAACCCAGCTGTCTTTTTGTTCATCATTGCTGGTGATCTTCTATGTAATTAAAATGGATATTTACCTAAATACTGTCCAACCTCTAGAAGCTTAGCTTTTTTCACAGTGCCTCACATATGACACAAAGATCAAGATTTTTTTTTTCAAACATATTGTCTATCCTCTGTTATTTGAAGAGTGGCTATTAAGTTTCCTGTGTCTCTTTTACATACTAAATCTAATGTGCACCAAAAGGATAGGCTTACTTAACTTTGAGGGAAATGTGGTTGATTGTGTTAAACATAGGTTCCTTCCTAGCAAAACCTGACATGAGTTAAAAAGAAAAACACAGGTTTTAAGATGCTAGCAAATATTTCTTTAGACTTTATGACAAGCACATTAAAATAAGATCATGATTCCACTGAAATAAATTCAAGCAAAAAATGAATATATTCTGCTGAATCAAGGCTATAAATAGCTGGGGTGGGGGGGAGAGATTGTCCATCGAAACGCTCTCAAAAATTATTCTCCCTTACTGAAAATCATAAACTATGATCCAAATATCAAACAGACATTAAAATTAGCCTATTGCTCTTTAAAATAATAAAGAAAAGGTACATTTCATTGTGTGTTTGAAGATGGAATAGAAATAACAGATAAGAAAATGTTTGAATGACTATAAATCCTATTATTTAAAGATTACCATTCAATCTTTCCAAACCTTACTTTTCTATGCATTAATATATCTGATAATGTAAATAGGGGACGAGGAAAGCCAATTCCCACAAGGATCCCTACACAAGTTCAGCGAAATGGGCAGTATGGTACAATCTCAAGGTTTTCTTCTGAGTATCCCCAACAGGATTTTTCAGTATTTTCCCAAATGTTGGGAGGTCCCTTAAATTAATAAAAAATAAACTAAACCTCCATGTGATGAAGGGATGCCAACCTCTCCTAGGCTGTGAGCTGGGCAGGAAGAAAGAAGGTGATGGGAAGATTGAGGGCACTTGCCCAAGGAGCATCCTTGCCCTAAAGGGATCAGGCTCTCAGTCCCATCCCACCCATGCTCACCCCATCCCAGGGAGGTCCTCAGATGCTCCCCACGGAAAGGACGTGGAGAGCCGCAGCTGCTGTGATTCAGCCCAGCGTGCCCAGAAACCAATAGCTGTTCCCCCAGAAACCAATAGCTGTTCCCCGACAAGGAGAAGAAAGTGCAGATGCCGGCACCGCCTGGACTCAGGGGCGCCCCTCTCTCCCAGGAGGAGGGCATGGACACAGGCCTTTACTTGGTTCATCTTCCCATTGCTCGGGCTGGGCAGGCGGGGATAGCACTCTGTGCCTACCTCCCTCTCGCATCCAGGCTCCACAGAAGTCTTGACTTCTTTTTGCCCCGCTCTTTCGCCCTCCATCCCAGAAAGATTGACTCCGAACAAGGAGCTGTTCTGCTGCGCTCAATAAGAGGGGTCATTGCAAGGGCGCTGTCTTGTGGGGTGAGGCTTCAGTCAGTTCAGTCGCTCAGTCATATCCAACTCTTTGCAACCCCATGGACTGCAGCACACCAGGCTTCCCTGTCCATCACCAGCTCCCGGAGATTATTCAAACTCATGTCCATCCAGTCAGTGAAGTCATCCAACTGTCCAGCGAGTTTGTAACTTCCTCAGTTCTGTCTCATCGCAACAAAAATTTGAAGCGATGGGCAGACCAGTGTTACAGCCCTTGGATGGACCAGTGTCACAGCTCCGTGTTACAGCTCAGTTTCTTCAGAAAGTAAAGGAAAATGCATCCTTGAGGTGTGAGGGTATGCCAACCCAAAAGACACGAAGAGAAGAAAGGCCCCCTGGCCCAATTTGGCTCCTCTTCTTACATGTTTTTCTCCTCCCTCTGGGCCTGCCCTATAAGGGAGGAGGACACTCAGGAACCACCAGAAACTGGTGGGAAAATATCTGTCCATTCCAGCAACAGAGAAGTGCTTGGGTGAATCTTTAAGTAATTGTTTTTCCTATACCACCCAAAATGGTACAGGTTTGGGAGGAGAAAGCTCTGGAGTAGGAGGTCAGGACAGAGTAGGTAGCTCCTGTGTCAACCAAGAAATTCTTGGACCTACCTACCACATCCAGTTGCAACCTTGGCTCCAGCCCCACGGTGGTTATCTGTGACAGGCTGGCTGGCTGCAGTGGGCCATTTCAGTCCTGTAGAACCATCGTGAGGGAAGGCTTGGTGCTTGACCTTGAGGCTCCTGGGTCCTGAGGGCAGAGCGCCGCCCATTCTCCCAATTGATGGCATTTGTAGCAAGCCGTTTTAGGAGACTTGTCATGGTTTAGACAGTCTTTGGCCCAGTGCCACGCCTATCTACAGATTAGGCATTTGCCTCATGCCTTGTCCTTCATGGACTCAGGGTTTGCCATAGGGCTTCCCTGGAAGGCAGCCAGCATCGGGCATGCCTTGTCTCTTTCCTTTTCTTCCTTTCCTGAGCCTTGGCCCCCCTCTCCTGTTCTCTGTTATAAAAGGTATTGGTGGCTGTCTGGGCCATCTCATCTAAAGAGGGCGCAGGGTTCTGCTGCTATAGCTGTTGTAACTTTATCCTGGTGTCTGATGCACATTCGGGCAGGAACTTGTCCTTTAAAATCATCTATCCCTTGTAAGAGTCTAAGTCCAGATTGGTAAACTTCTAGAGGGTCTCTTTAGCTTTTTTAGAAAGGCAGTGGGGTTCTCGTTGGGCTCCTGAGTTATCGCTGAGATTCAGGCATAGCTGGGTACTTTTTGCTGGGCTGCTTTCAGTCCTGCCTTCACACAGGTCTGAAAATGATCCCTTTCCCAGATGTGCTCAGGGTCATTATAATTCCAGCTAGGATCTGAGAAGGGGACCCCTACTGGGTATTTATTGCTTGACATGTGAAGCCCCATAGCATACCTTCAGGCTTCTTTTAAGACCCTAGTACGTCGGGGTCAGATAAAGTTGGACTAAATATGACCATGATGTCCTTCCATGTCAAGTCTAAGACCAAGCTAATGTGTTGGAATGTATCTGTATATTTGCCTGGGTCACCTGTATAGCTTCCCAGGTCTTGTTTGATCGGTCTTAGTTATAAGAAGTTCTTAGTCTTATGGGCCCAGGTTGGTACGAATTCTCCTGCAGTTCTGACTAAGGGACATACTTGAGCTGCCTTTTGTGGAGGGGGTGCTCCCGGATATGGGGGCACATTTGGATACAAGGAAGGAGCACCAGGCAACTTAGGAACCATGGGAGGTGAGCATTCACAGTGTGTGTGTGTGTGTGTGGGGGGGGTTTCCTTTTCTTGGTAGTTCTAGGCCTAGCACATTTACCTAGTAGTGAAGGAGGGAACAGACAGAACAGGCTCCATCTTGAAAGCAGGATTCCATCTTAGGCCAGACTGTGAACACTGTTTACATGCATGCTCACCCTCCCAATGGACTCTGAACTTTGTGCCTGGCATCTATGGAAATGGCATACCAATGGAACACCAGACACCCTGGGATGAAAGAGCTGCAGGACTTGTACCTGCCTGGACTCTCCATCGCCTAAAAGAATATGCTAGTTATCTCTGTAACAGAACAGAGTCATAAATTCTATTATGTTTATTGGAGTGTGACCACAGGCCTATTGATAAATGTCCACTGTGTAACTCCCTAGGCTTATGGCACATGAATCATGGGTTAACTTTGATCGTATCTCTCTTTTACTTTGTCCAGACTAGTTTCAAGGAATTTGGGGAGGTGGGTTCAGTTTAGTTCAGTTCAGTCGCTCAGTCGTGTCCGACTCTGCGACCCCATGAATCGCAGCACACCAGGCCTCCAAGTCCATCACCAACACCCGGAGTTCACTCAGACTCACATCCATCGAGTCAGTGATGCCATCCAGCCATCTCATCCTCTGTTGTCCCCTTCTCCTCCTGCCCCCAATCCCT